>JAODAL010016623.1:0-80135 GCA_025379985.1 Phyllomedusa bahiana | reverse complement strand
TGAAAAATTTTCTATTGGTGTCAATGGGAATGGTTTACTTTTCATTTTAGATGAGTATTTCAAATAGGAATCTGCATGGATTCTGACTTTAAATACTCGTCATGGAGACAGAGCCAAAATAACTGAGCCCCTTGGGTCCATAATATGACCAGGACAGATTTTTGTACACAGTGAAGGTTTCTATTGAGTGACAGCAAGTAAAATTGAAAAATTGTATAACTTGTCATTATACAAATAATACAGTTATAACACAGTAATGATAACACAGTAAGGATAACACAGTAACCCCTTCAGTAATGAGATGCTGTAAATTGTCTGTGGCATTCTAGACCTAATATAGCATCTTAGCCTATTTTCCCTAATGACACCTAATCTTGTCACATAGTGAACAACAAGCAGATTCACAGTGTCACAATTAATACACCCTTATGTAGTTCCTTGTCTACATTTTAGTAATTCCGCCGGCATAGGCAGATAATCGTTAAGTAGCAGTGACTGCACCTTTAACAGATTTACAAGTACATTTTAATTAAGCAAAGGTCGGAGAGAGCGCTCCAATTAAAGAAAGCTGTCACCCACATAGGTTTAGTAGAAAATAATAATTCCGCTACCTCGAAAGATTATGCCGACTGCTCATGTTGCCGCTAAATAAAATGTAACCACTCTGTTTAGAAGCAATCCTTAGCATACTGACTCAAGTCATTTGGTGTTCTCATTATTTTGACACTAAATTCATCACATTAAAGAAAGGAAATCCGGGGACAGCAAATAAAATTTATGAATTATGAAATTCCATTATTTTCCAAATTGCATCTATACTGAAGCAAAATCACAGTGATGACTCAGCTGGAAAGGTCTTGTTTACTTGGAACTTGTGTCAACTTTCTGCACTTTTTAACTTTTTTTAATGTTTGCCAATTTAATTACATTTTGCAGCACTATGTGCCACACATAGTTAAATTCCATGACTAGTGTTTTGTTGAACTAGCGGATTTGTATAACAATTGGCTTTTTTTAATGTTCAGTCAAATTTCAGAACAAAATTAGTGGGTGTGGGGCAAGTCAACTCTTTATCTTTCACTGGCCCACCAGAGTACCAGTGGATTCTCCAATGGGGTTCGACTCTGACAGTATAATGGTTCTCAAAGCGGCAGTAGAAAACTATGCATGTAGTATAATGTTGTACTGTGTTAGCCATAAAAAGCAGTAGAAAAGTGAAGAAATCAGGCCTTTCAGTTCCATTTTTGTTCAAATTTCCATTTTCGTGTACTAGTATAGCATGTCTGGGAAAGAGAGCTATTGTCCTCAAAGCTTACCATCAACTATGCTCAATCTCTAAAAGGTACTGGCTTATTTCTTCACTCTTTTTACTAAAATACTATGAAAACTTGAATGAGAGCTCTCAAGTATATAACGACATGATCCTCAAGTGTGTGGGGGCTGTAACTCTTACAGGTAGCCCAGTGGTGACCACCACATGAAAAAAGATGGAGTATGAATGCAACACAATTTATTGCTTTGCAGAACTCAGGAACACTTTATTTACCAGAGGCACTGTAAGCTTGGTTACAAAGTACATCCAAATATCGGCTTTCACTAGAAGGCACTTAGTTACAGCAGTTGCAATTGGTGGTTATGGTGGATTTTATCAGATAGATTTTAGGGCTTTATGTATGTAAACTGTCTATGTGTAAGTTTTTTTGTTTGTTGCCCATAGCAACTAATCAGAGCTCCCCTTTCAGAGCACTATATGAAATATGAAATGAAAGCCCTTAGTTTTTGGACCCTTGTACCAAGGGCTCCAAATGGTGGAAGTATCTGTCTTTTGCCCTAAGAGCTACTCATTGTGTTCCTGACTCCTGAACCAGGCATGCGTTCCACTGGCCTTGTAGTTGTCTCTCACTGGTTGTTGTCAATCTCATGTCAGTAGAGATAATTCTCTACCTATCTTTTAATAACTTCTTCACTTGACTCTCTCAGGGAGACTACCTGTCAGCAGTGGGAATCACATAATGCCATTTAATCTGTGGCTTCATTCACCTGTCCTCACAACATCCAGGTCAGTCATCTCTTACTGCAGTCACATTTGCTCTAAGTCTCTTTTTTCAGCCCAGCCCTGTTTTTAGATTTCCATTTGCCATTACCACACAGGCCAGAACGCTCAGGCACTCTGCCCTCTCGCATCCTGTGTGGAGTTGTCAATAGAATGGGACATGACCACTGACTAGCTGCAATGATCATGTGTCAACCAGAAGTAAACGAACACCAGAGGAACCACTGGAGCTTCATCACCGGGTTGGCAAAAAAGTTGAAAATATTTGTTTTATTTTATACAAATAGGCACTATTTTTATATTTTTTTGGGTGGATGGAAGTACCTAGCTTATCTAGTCAATAATTATTGGACAATTCCTTTTTCTGGTGTTGCTGACTGCTACAAAGAGCAAAGCCAAACTATTTGTGCCTGTCAAGAAAAAGTAATCAAGAGCAGTTTTTTGTGTGCTTGGGGTATTAGCCTTTGGCAGTCTCTAATCATTTAAAAGGGTGTTCTGGGACTTAGAAAAGCTCATCTGTCCTATGGAGCATGATTAAAAATAGAAAATAAGAAGTATACTCACCTCTGTGATGCTTCCGTTCTGTCCTGGTGGCCATCCCATACATCCGGGCTGCACAGTAAACGTTCATCAATCATGTGCTATGTGCAGCCAATCACAAGACAAAGGGGTCACATGCAAATTGGGCAAAATTTGTCCATTTTCACTTACCGGTGTACTGACTTTTGTTACCAGTGGCTTAGACATTGATGACTGTGTGTTGAATTATTTTGAAGGCACACCAAATTTATAATGTTATACAAGCTGTACACTGACTACTTTACATTGCATCAGTGTCATATCTTTAGTGTTCTATGAAAATATATAATATAAGATTTACAATAATGTGATGGGGTGTACTCACTTGTGAGATACCTTAAGTAACGTAAAATTTCATACATCTGCAGAAAGAATTCTTACATTTTGAATTATGCTTATCCCAAAAGTTTAATCACATTTAGCAATCATGGCTGGACTTCCAACAACTCACCATGGATATCTCACGACTCCTTAGAGAGTATAATAACTACTTTAAGGATACAAATCCCCTTACACTGACTTTTTATGCTACTTCCTAAACTCAATCAATGCAATATTCTAAATAGTCATCATTAAAAATTTGTTACTGTTTTGTTGCTTTAAAATTTGTGTAAGTCTTTCACCTGGCAGCTGATATTTCTGAATTTCAAATAAATCCATCAGAGAACTTCCCCTGCTTCTGAGAGACTCTCTGCATTACCCTTCCTTTACCTAGTGTTAGAGATAGCAGCAGGGAGTGGTAGCAGGTTTGATCGCATGGAAGATCAGGGCATAGAGAGGAGGAAGAGCATCCAAGGAGTACAGCTCACACAAGCTGGAGACAGAAAGGGACACACGATGCAGTTTGCAGAGGGACAGTCACTTAGGCTTAGTTTCTTCCTTGACCGGAGCTCAATTTTATTTTTTAAAAAGGTCCTGAAGCAGGGGATTGTTTTTGTGTTCAAACAAATTCTTTTAGAACAGTATCACTACCCCAGTCTAAAAGTTGATCTAAAAGCAACTTGACTTTCAAAGTCTATCGCTGGGGCCCTGTAATGGATTCAGATCCGGTGGGGGATAAAAAGGGTATTTATAATTTTTTCCTTGCAATGCCCTCTATTTAAACGTGATTGGCTCTTAGGATGCCCTTTAAAATGTTATTCTTTCAGACAATTCTTTATTTTTAAGATCTAAAATTATTGTTCCCAAAGGTTTTTTGTTATCAGGTTTTTGAAGAAATTTTTTTGTTGCAAAGTTGGGAGAATTTTATTTAAAAAAATTTGGAAAATTCCCCCTTTTTGGGGTTTCCGTAAAACAATCCAATTTTATTTTTCCCAAAAAGGCCCATTTTTTTCAAATTTTTAAATTAACTTTACCCAAATTTTTTTTCGTTCATTAAAAATTCTCGTGTTTTTAACCCGAAAGGAAATATATTTAATTATGGAAAGTGTATTTTTAGAAAGCTTTTTCCTTTTTACTTTTCCCCCCACCAAAAAAGTCTTTTCCTGGAAATCATGCCTCTTCAATGGGTAGAGAGGGCTTTCCAAAAGTTTTTAAAAAAAAAAAAAATTTTTGTGTCTTTATCCTAGACATTTTTCGGAATAATAAATACTGCATTTTAGATGAAAAATCTTCATGAAAAAAGTCTGGAAAAAAAGACAAAATTTTAGAGGAAGCAAAATTCCACATTTCTTTACTAACCAAAAAATGTTTTATTCCCGTTTTTCCCCGGGGCCAATCACATCAAGGCTTTTGATTGTAGAGTTAATTTTCCTTTTATCATTTTTCCTCCTAAAATTTTGTTCCCCACGGCTTATTTTGGAAGATTTCAGTCCCCTAATTTGCGGCGTACGCGGAATTTGGGGCCCAAATGTCCCCTAATACGGAATCCACAGTTCTCATAGAGAACTATGGATTCGTCCCCCCTTCCCCCTCGGAAATACGGGACGGGGGAAAGTGCTTCAATTATAAGACGGGGGCGAGGTGGAAAAATGAAAAATCTATAGGGCCCGGGGACTGCCGGCCCCGCTGCCCCGCCCCCGCTGCCGAGCACACGGCGTAATTGCGGGCGAAATCCGTCCCACAATTACGGCGTGAATAAGCCGTGTGACATAACCTAAGGATCTGGCACGTATCATGAATCCAACCTTTACTATTCATATGGATATTAATTCTTTCATAAATTCTATAGTTCCATAAGGGTTAATGTTTGTAGTTTTTCTAATGACTAGTATTTTTCCATGAAGCTTCTGCATCCTTGTATTGTTGTGATAGAAACTCAGACATTGTCTCCTTGTAAGTACCAACATTGTTACTTTGTTATGGGTTTGTAAAGGACATATCCTAATGCAGAGTGTTAGATTTTTGGGAGTAAAAGGTTAGAAATAAATAGCAAGCCGTGTTATTCTGTCATGCGCAGGTGTGTTTTTAGTACCAATGAGCTGACCAGTAAAAGATGATTATTTATGATTATTAATTAGGTGGTTGTTATAATTCATGAATAATAACGAAAAGGTGTTGCTAAAATGATGATTATATTGTATTGTCCAATAAAAATATACTATCTTTTTTGCATAACGTTCTCCTACCACTGAAAGCTGCTAAAAACTCTTGCCAAACTTCTAATAAAGGAGAAAGGATGTACCGACATTTTGGAAATATCTCTTGTTCTTTCGACGATATATGTACATACAAATTTATAATTTGGACACACACAAACAAAGCTGGGCGATATTTTAATCTCTCGATATCACTATAGTCACTTTAGATTTTTTCCTAAAGTCCAGTATCAGTCAAATGTTTAAACATACCTTTTCATTCAATTTATTATTGTTATTATTATTATTTTTTTTTTTTATTATTATTATTATTATTATTATTATTATTATTATCATTATTATTTTCTACATTGTAGATTCATACTAAAGACATGAAGGAGCACATGGAATTAAGCAGTAAACAAAATGTGTTTAACAAACCAAAGTATTTTTTATATTTTACAGTCTTTAAATCAGCCCCAATGCCTTCATAATGTGTTTGAGACCATCAGGTGTCTTGTGCAGTGGTAGAATTGCATAGAATTAGCACAGTGTTTAGCCCTATTGGAATACTATTCTAATCCACATTATGCCAAGAACCAATCAACTAAGTTAAGGAAAATTGTCCCTACTTTTAGAAATGAAGGTGTCACGATCAGTAGTAGGGGATCCACTGGACCATCACAAGCGATGGCGTAAGCCACGCCAGTGAGCGGAATATAAGTAGGTCCCAGTTTTCACCAGAGCCCGCTGCAAAGCGGGAGAACTTCTGGGGCGGGTTCAAACGGTTTTTCAACTGAGTGCTTTCTTGCGAGGGCAGCAAAGGATGGGTGGTACAGAATCTGGGCGAGATGTAGTCGGGAAAGGGGGAAAGGTGGGGCAGGCGGCAGAGGTTTTGGTGGGGCGGAAACAAAGATGGTCGGTAACAGGATTACAGCAAGAAAAGGAACGCTTTCTCAATAGGCAAATGGGGCCAAAAGACCCGGCGCTGGGCGCGGAAGGGGCGGTTTTTTTTTGGGGCAGGCCCGGCAAGGAATTTCCATTGCGCTGGTTTTTAAAAATTTAACGTCCCGGCTCTCGGCCCTTAGGAGGCGGGGATGCACGGTCGGGAAGCAGGACACAGTAAAGGCGCGGCGGGGTGAGTAAGGGGTGTGGAGCCGCGCATCCGGGCCCGCGGGCGCCCGGGCGCGCCGCCCGCGGGGCACGGATGTGCCTGCGACCCGGGGAGCGGGTCGCAGGGGCACCTGTGACAGAAGGTCAGTGAGAACATTTCAAGATTGATGAAAGTATTTGCAGGTGCGTCTTTAAACTGTCCAATTTTGGAAAAATAGATTTTGAGGAGCAGGAGGGGGAAGATCAAAAGTTAGGTCAGATTGGAGTCTACAGTAATTCTGCACAAAGACCAAATATCAGACAATTTAAACAACAGTTCAGAGGGATTGAAAATCTTTGCCTTTAGGGGCAACTGCTGAGAAGAATACACTACTAAGGAATAATGACAAGAAGAAGAGAACTGCTTGGGCCAAGAAATAAATAGAAATATACATAGGACTAATAGAAATATGTACCTTGATCTGATGAATCAAAATTTTAAATTTTTGGTTTGTCCATGGCTTTGTGAGAAACAGAAAAGATAGCTTTTAAATATGTGTTTCCCACCATGAAGCTTGGAGGAGGTGTACTGTAAAGAATCTAAAATCTGAAATATACTGCTTTGTTTTGTACAGTTTTTGTGTGCTGCTTAATTCGTGTGTTAATTCACAGGTTTTTTTGTCTTTAATATGAATCTTCAATTTAGAAAATAAAAAAGTAAGAAAAATCATGAGATGAAAAGGTGTTTCCAAACTTTTGACTGGTACTACACCTCCCAGAGGATGTTCCATTGCCTGGCCATTCTCACAGTAACAATCACATAAAATGGATCATTCAGGTTTCAAAGCAATTTCTTGAATTTACTGGTGCCCCTTTGTAACTGGGTTTTGAGCCGTGTTTTTTGGGTTTCAGAGAGCAAAGTTAAATTGATGTGTTATCTGTTCTTAGATCCTAAGAGAAGCCATTGAACAAGTTGAGATGACTTCTGTGTAGTGTTATCGTAGTGCTTTATCTGCCAAGTTTATTTTTGCTATATCTGTAGTTTGCACATAGTCATCCAGAAAATCTCCATTTGAAATTTTACGTCAAAAACCCGAGTTTCCCTATTATCTTTAATTGCCTTTAGGCCACCTCCTCTGCTCCTATGATGTTCCAGCAGCCGAAGTTTCCTGCACTTATTTGCTGGCAGCATCAAGTTTCCTTACAGTGCTGCAAGCCTCAATT
This sequence comes from Phyllomedusa bahiana, assembly GCA_025379985.1. Classification (NCBI taxonomy): domain Eukaryota; kingdom Metazoa; phylum Chordata; class Amphibia; order Anura; family Hylidae; genus Phyllomedusa; species Phyllomedusa bahiana. The sequence goes on along the minus strand of JAODAL010016623.1, from coordinate 72,671 downwards.
TTACGTCGCATGGTAGCTATTTAAATGAAATTCCCCCTTTGGGTTCCTTGTTTGCGCTAAATGCCTTTTTTTTCCGTATCATTGATGCTGTTCCATACTCTTGATCCAAGCTACAGTATGTGGCCTTTCCATCTTTGGTTCAGGTTGGCATCTTACAAAAATTATGTGCATGGTTCTTTGAATGTTTTAAGATAATTTGGAAAAAAAACAAATTATGTTATGAATTATCTAATCGAAAACAGTAAGGGCGACATGTATGAACGGGACTGCCGCCCCGAAATTTTTTGGCCCTCAAAAAAACTGTAGTAGACCAGTTCTATGATGTATGAACAGGGCCCCTCCAAAATTTAAAGTTTAAAAATTAAAGGGCCCCTGTCCGCGCCCAAAGACACTTTTTAGCGTGCCAAAGTTTTTTGGCATTCTGGGTGCACAGCCCACTCATAGAAGTAGCACATTTTTGTTTTTGTGTAACAAAAATTTGAGCGAACGTTAGATAGCCAGCCGGGTAAAGGTGGTGCCTGGCCCGACTTGGGTTTGGCATTAGATGGCCCGTTGTTGCCTGCACAACACAGCCAGAAGGGTTTAAAGGGGTGCTGAGCCGATTGTGGATTGGTTACATGCCCCGTATGTATGACCCGCAAAGAACGCCAGACCGGGTAAAGGTGGTGCCTAAACCGATTGTGGTTTGGCATTGACTTGCCTGTTTTATGATCTGCAGAAAAACAGGTCATACATTTGGGGCAGTCTTACTACCCTTAAAGTGTTTAGAAATGGGCTATTCACCAGAATTCCCAGTCGGCCCAATGTATTCATCTGGAATAATTTTAAAAAAAAAGTCCTTTGTCTAGACTTTTCAGTTAAAGGGGTTGTCTCACCTTAGCTTCTCTCGCTTGCTTGTTTCTTGTTCATCTGAAAGAAAGAGCTGGCCGTTTCTTCTCTTTATGTGCATTCCCGATTCTGCCATCATAATATCACCCAGCAGCATCAGGACACCACAAGAGAGAGCTGTGATCTGGCTTCATACACTTTCATTATCTTTGTGGAATAGGTCTCTGCAATGTCTGTGTGATCCCTCTCTTGATGAGAAGTACAGATCTCTCTGTACTTTGCATCATCTGAGTTATCACATGGATATTTCAGTTACATTCGGCAAATATAGAGGGGTATTCCAACTGTATAAAGTAGAAGCACCTTACTGGGATATATAAATCTGCTGATCAGGGGCCCGGCAGTGCTTTCTGTGTATTGTACTGCTTCCATCTTCCCTAACTGTCACCTGCTAGTTGTGGATTCTCCTGCAAGAGTATCTGGCTACAGACCAGCTTTCCACCTGTGCTTGTGCTGTAACTCACTTTCAGTTTAAGGGGCAATTCACACGGCGTGTTTGGATCTGATTTTGGATCTGTGTTGGATCCGAAAATCGCATCCAAAAATGCTGCAGCTGCGTGTTTGGATGCATGTTGGATGCAGCAGGATCGCACCCTATAGTTTAAAATAGGGCTCCTGTTGTGTCTTTCAGATCAAGAATTTACATGTCAATTCTTGGGACGATTCCAAAAGACGGATCCGAAAGACGCAATGAGACACGAGTCGGTGATCACTCGTCTGAACACCGATGCGCGTTTCATATTAAAAGCAATGTAAATTACACTGTACACTATTAGATACATGTTTAGGTCCGTTTGGAGTCTGACAGACAGATCCAAACACATATCTAAAAGCGTATGTAACATGGACTCAACACGCCCTGTGAACATACCCTAACTCGTTGCTTTCAGTGAGTTCTCCAATCACATCACTGCCAGCTTTACCTTGTCCCTGTTCCTAAAAGCAGTGGCGATCAGCTGTCCACTACCTCCGCTCCCATATTAGACTGAGGAAGCCTGCAGCACTGCGATTTTAGGAGCTGACTCCCCACTTCAGCAGTACAAGGGCTGCATAATGGAAAGAAGATGGTGCAGCGTCCCGGTGCTCAACTTCCAACACCAATGAGTTTTAATCTTGTCCCCGCTCCTAAAATCACAGCACTCCTGGCTCCCTCAGACTAATAGAGAGTGGAGGTAGCAGATAGATGATCGCCAGTGATATTAGGAATGGGGACAAGGTAAAGCCGGCAGTGATGTGATTTTAAAAGTGGAGAAAAGGTGAAGGCACAGAGATGTCAGAAGCTGACCACCAGGACGTTGGACAATCTCCTACTATGGCAGAAGAAGCCGTGCGGGGACCAAATAACAGGTGATGGTAAGGGAAGAAGGGAGAATACAGAGAAAACACTGCTGGGTCACTGATCAGCAGATGAATATATCCCCGAATGTTGCTTCTAGTTTATACAGTTGGAATACCCCTTTATCTTGCCAAACGTGGCTCTGAAATGTCCATGTGATAACTCATGTGATACAAAGTACAGAGAGATCTGTAGTTCGCATCATGAGAGGGATCACAAAGATGTTGCAGAGACCTATTCCACAAAGATAATGTAAGTGTATGAAGCCAGTTCACAGCTATCTCTTGTGGCGTCCTGAAGCTACTTGGTAATATTACCATGGTAGCATTGGGCACTCGCAAACAGAGAAGAATTTGCAGCTAGTTGAAAATACAACCACCCCTTTTTTCAGATAAATAAATAAGGCAAGTCAGAAAATCCAAGGTGAGACAACCACTTTAACTGTGAAATCTACAGTAGAGAAAGGAATTTTTTTTAATTATTCCAATTGAATACATTTTATGTCATGCAAAGTACAGAGAGATCTGTAGTTTTTACCATAAGAGGGATCACACAGACATTGCAGAGACCCGTTCTGCAAAGATAATGAAAGTGTATGAAGCCCAGTTCTGTTCACTGTTATTTCAATGTTCACTGACGATGCTGAGCGTGAGACTTACTTCTCAGTTCCTGCCTCCTGCTTCACATACAGGGATTGTCAATAACAGTGAACAGGGCCGGGCCATACCATGCATGTGTGAAAATGTAAATTCAAAGTTCCAGCCACCAGCAACGTCACTAAAACACAGCAATTACACCAGCCTATCAGTGCACAGCACAAGGGAACCCTAAAAACTTAACTGAGATAATGGGGCTGCAAGGAGAGACTTGGAAAAGTAAATGTATATTTTGCACACACAATATACATTGCAAAGTGCTATTAAATCACATTTCAAAGTAATGGAGAGCAATTATTTAAATGAGAACACGCCTTTAAATACTTGTTATGTTCCTTTGTTGTTATTTTGATTCGCTCTCAGAATTTCCGCCTCATGTGTTCAGAGTTGATGGTCACACATGCTCAGTAGTTCAATCCTACCACCTGGATCCTCTTGCTCCCAAGTAGTGGCATTAAACTTGCTATCATATATTCAAGCCAAAAAACAATCAGCACACAAGTAGCTTGGCCCTACCAGTACTGGTCACTATAGATGTTCTTAGAGCAGCATCACAAGTTTGTAACAGCAGTTTCTGGGCATAGGATCAGTATTTTAAAATGTTTCCAATTGAAAAAAAAAATGTTTTGTGCAATCTAACTGATAAATTTTACATTCAGTCATGGGACAATCCCTTTAGATAATGACAGGTAGACTTACTGGAGAGTTAAACCTCATAGTAGATACGAATTCAAATGTTCTGTTGATATGAAATGTTACCATTGCATTAAAGGGGTTCTACCATCATAAATGTTGCACACAAAACATTACATATCATTTAGTTAAGTTGAATAATGTACGTGTCAGAGAAAAATAACCCTCAAATCACCCTTGCACCTTTGACCTTCTCTACCACTATTCATTTCACCAGCATTTCTGGTTAGTGGGTAGGACTCTGTGTTGGCCACATGACTATTTCTCAACTAACTGGAAAACAGTTCACCCCACCATTTTATTTCTAAGCTGTGCTCCTGAGGCAGTTAGTAGCTCTCAGTAATATGCACCGGGCATGCTCGACCAGGTAAAAAGCATCAGATGGCCATGACTACCAGCAACAAGGGCTAGAAGTTACATCAACTATGTGCTGTAGCTAGTAGTGTTGTATAAATACAGTTCATTTTTTATAGCTACATATATTTGCAAAATTAGCTATTTTGGCCATATCTATTCAATGGGATATAATTAAAGATGGGCGAATTTCTCAAAAATTCGATTCGGTCACTTCGCCGAATTTTCCGACAAAAATAAATTCGGTCCGAATTACTTCGGCATGAATCGCGTTAAAAAGCAGCTATTTCCGGGTGCAAACCCTGCGGGTGCTGTAAACTTGTGCCGCTTAAATAGCAAGGGGCTTGTTTGGTCTTCTAAAAGTTGTGTTTTAGTATGAACGCAATGAGGGGCCCCCGCTCTTAGAATCGCTTCATATAAAATTCCATGGCACTTAAGGGGGAAAAATGACCAAAAAATGAAGGGGGGAAATGTACCGATAAGTAGGGCAGGACAGCTGGAAAAAAAAAAGTGAATTTCAGGTGGAAATTAAGTGAAAGATGTGGAGGTGACGGGGCACCCCACAGCCATGAGGTCAGGCAGTGGCACTGACATTCTGGAGGTGGCAATCCAAGGAAGCCACGGTGGCCAATGACGAGGGGAGGTCCGGGCGGCAGCATTGAGGTCGGGCATGGCCAAGCATTCGGAGGCGGCAAAACAGTTGGGCCCAGATGGCACAATGTTTACAGTGTGGAGGTCAGGACGCCCATGAGTCAGGCAGGGGCACAATGACTTTCTGGGGGCTAAACAGTTTTAGGCCACAGAGTGCCAAAAAATCACACAGGGGAGGTCACGGCGGCAGGTTGAGATAGGCAGTGGCACAATGACATTCTGGAGGGGTAAAAGGTATTAGGAACAGAGTGGCCAATCCACAGTGGAAGGTAGGCGCAGCAGCATGAGATCGGCATGGCACAATGACATTCTGGGGGTGGCAAAAAGTTTGGGGCCACAGAGTGGCACAATCAAACAATGTGGGGGTCACGGCGGGCACAGTTTGAATCAGGCAGTGGCACAAGACTTTGGAGGGGTAAACAGTATTGGGCCCACAGGTGGCAAAATGATACGTGTGGAGGTCAGACACAGCAGATGAGTTCGGCAGTGGCACTTGACTTTGGGGGCGGCAAAACAGTTTTGGGCCCCGAGTGGCACAATCACACAGTGTGGAGGTCACGACAGATCAGAAAGATACAGGCGTGGCAAAATGACATTCTGGAGGTGGCAAAACAGGGGAAGCCACGAGTGGCAAAAGGGGATGAGAGCGGGGTCCCGGGGGCAGCACATGAGGTCAGGCAGTGGACAATGACACAGTGTGGGGACATGGCAGCAGCCACACAGCAGCATGAGGTCGACAGGGGCACAAGACATAGGTGGAGGGTACGGAACAGCAACAGCAGCGCAGCATGAGGTCTAAGTGGCACAAATGACAGAGTTTTGGGTGGGGGGAATTTACCACCCCTGTAAAGATGGGGGTAGGCAGATGGAGAAAGGGCAGCAGATGTGTGTGGGGGTGGGGATCAGAAATGGCTGAGGCAGGTATTTTGAAAGATGAGCCTAAGGCATTGGTGTTGGAAATCCTTCATCCACGCCTGATTCATCTTGACAAAGGTCAGTCTTTCCCTTTCCCGGGGCAAGGGGGTTTCTCCTTGGGGGTAACGAGGGCCCCCCCCGCCGCCCCTGAACCCTGCTTGTGCACACTAGGGCCCAGCAGGACAGTTTCTCCACTGCAACTCGGCAAGTTGCGGCCCACACCCAGTTGGCTCCCCCGTAGCCCGCGGATTTCTAACTGAGGTGGCGATGCTGTCCAAAGAGGCCAAAACCCCTGTTTGGTTCGGGGGACGCCCGGGCCCGGTCTGCTGGGGATGCCCTCCTCACTAGGCGGGTGAAGGAATTTTTCCTTTGACTCCAGATTAGGTTATACTGATGGAGTGGTATGCCCCCTACCCCCCACCTTCCCCCACACCCCTTTTTTAAAAAGGGTAGCGCTGAGGAAACCCCCCCGGGTCAACCTGCCCGAGGAGGGACGTGCCGCAATAGGCACACCCAAATGTTTACGGAGGATTTCCTATAGTATTTGAGTTTGTCTTCCTCTCAATAGCTGGGAAAAAGGCTCCCCTTTTTGGAGGTAGCGGGGTCCAATGGGTGGAAGCCAAAGTCACCCCTCTGCCGGATGGATATTCGGTGTCAAGCCAGGAAAAAAAGCATTTTTCTGCCTTTGCACAAGTGACTCCGGGGGGCCCTGCCCCTTTTTCCAAATGTTACTGCCCGGGGTTTGGGGGTCGTTCCCTCGTTTTCCTATCCCCTTTCCACCTTCCACTGCCCCTCTCCTCCTCTCTTGTCACCGGGGTAGAAAATCCACTCATTTCCCCAGACAATGCTTTGCTCCAATGTCCTCCTCCCCTCCCCCTTTTCCCGCCCCACGGACCATGGGGCCACGAGATGGTCCCACGCCCCAATCCCTGCCCGCAGATTTTTCAGCATCTGTTCCGGCATGAAGCATGGAATGATGTTATTCTCCCTAGCCCGGCGACAAAAAACGTCCCTCCTAAATTGGTCCAAAAAAACGGCGGTGTCACCATGAGCTGCCATGGTGACATCAAAAGTTAAGGGGAGTATTCTGCTGCCTGGATCATCAAAAAATCTTTAAAGGCCTTTCTCTTTTTCATCATTGGGCCCAAAACAGGCAGGTGGAACCCCACGGGTGGAAACATCGCATTCAGGTGTGCTGGGGGAGGCCGTTCTCCCCGCTGCAACTCGGGAGGGTGTTCCTGGTTTTACAAATGGATAAAGTGCATGCACAGTTTCCTGGCCATTTTCAAATGTTCTAAAGATCTAAAAGACTTCAGGAACCTTTTCAAACCAGATTGAACAGGGGCGCCACAGGGCCATGGACCATCCCCCTTGGTGCAGCCGGCACCAGGTTTCCCCCATTTCCGTCACCGGTTCCCATTTGCAGTTGGCGGGAGAAGCCCACTCGATTTTTTGCTGCATAGGGAGCTTCCCCCATGTGTACTTGTTCGCCGAGGCAAGCCAGATGTAGAACTGCTGCACCACTGGCCTACAAATTTTGGGATGTGGAGCTATTGTGGAGGCTGAGATGTTGGGGGGGGGTGGGGAGGAGGGGGGGGCGAATTGGCGCAGGGGCGCAGTTGACAACTGGAGGAAAAGCGGGGTCTCCTGTCCAAGTTTTTGGTGTGCCTGGGTGGAACACATTCACCCAGGGGGCGTAAAGGACTGTCTGGGGCCCCGACGTGTTTCAGTCCAGAGTCCGCGCTCCGTGCACCTTTGGGAAAAAACCCATAAGTCAAGGACTGCCACCTTCTGTTCTACTATTTTTGAAGGTGCTGGGCTCCTTTTTGGAAAAGAAAACCGGGGAAAATCTTATCTCGGCTCGGCACAAGCCATTAGTTTTGAACGGTACAGAGTCCCACCATTTTGGAAAGGGAGGGCGCAGTACCAACAACTTGAAAAGGAGCACGGTTTCAGCTGCTGCACCTTAGGATGGTTGGAGGGATACTGTTGTTCTTTGCAAGCCTCCTGAAACTGCTGGCCCATGAGTGCGAGGGCAGGGTCTGGACCGGGGGTGTTTTCAAAGGAAAACGCTCCCTTTGCGATGGGGGAGCCTTGGGCTGCAATGGCATGGTTTCCTTGGGGCTGTGGGCTGTTTTTTGGGCGGCAGGATGGGCCACCACATCTGAGCCACGTTTCTCCCAGGCCACGGATGGGGACGCTGCATTTGGGTTTTTGGGGGGCCCTGGTGCCAACGTTAGCCCCTGGCCAACTTACTTTCTGCCACAGATTTACATATACCCCCTATTCGGCCCTCCGGTGTTTTAGCAAAAACTGCCACACCGCGAGATCGGATTTTACGCCAACGCTCCGCACTGAGTGACTACTGCGCTGCGCCTCGCTGACCCCCTGTCCCCTAATTTCTTGGCCTGCAAGGGGTTTTTTTTCCCCGTGGCCCTTTGGGTCCCGACCTCACCCTGCTGCTACCTGCTGACTCAGGCCACCGACCCACTTTCTGGTGCCTCTGCCGGGCGCGCAAATAGCCTCCCTTTCCTGACATGATGAAGCCCTTGCCTCACCCCGGGTCCCCAATTGCGGTCGGCTTTCTCATCTCTATTGTGTTTTATCGTCATGCTGTCCTCATCCCCGGTTTGGTATGCCGGGCTGACCTCTCACAACATGGGCCTCCCCTGCCCCCCCTCTCCACATCTAACTTTGCCCCTCTGCAAGAAGCAGGCGATATTGGCCCCTTTCTTCCGCCAATAGCTGCGACTGCCCTCCTCAAATTGTTCATCCCGCTTATAGTGGCGCTGAGCCCAGCCAAATTTAAATCTCTGGGAGGGGAAACCCGGTGGGGCAAGGGGGGCTGAGGACGGGAGGGCCGCTGACCCCCCCTCCCCGGGGGCCCTGCCAACTAATGTTGTGTTGAGGTTCCCACCGCTCTTTGGGTGGGGGTTTTCAGTGTCATTGGGGGGAAGAGGATGACCTAGTCAAAAATCAAGAACCCCCGGGGGGTGAAAAACACACGGCCGTAGTGAAGGGCAGTTTGGCCTCACCGGTGACCCCTCTGCGACGTCCCGTGTGCTGCGACCCGGGCCTGTTCCCGGGTGTTGTGCCACGCCCCTCGCAGGTGCAGAGCCCGCCCCTCTTGTCTGACATCGTTTGTTTAAAAAAGTTCAGACATGTTTTATGTTAACTGTATTGAAAAATATACACCTGTTTTTGACTCCAAATGAACCCCGTAACAAATTGGGGAACCCTTTGGTTTTAAATTTCCTCCAAAATGGCCAGGAAAAATTTATTGTATGTGTCGTTTAAAAAATCGTTTAAAAAAAACTTGTGTTTTACTAAAAGTAAAAACACAAAAAGGTTAAATTTAAATTTGGACTGAATTTGGCTACAGGAAAAATGTTATTTTTGGCGTTGAAAAAGACGGTTTTTTTTGTCAGCACACCCGCAAAACAAGCTTTTAAATTAACCCCTGGATGTAAAAATTTCGCAAAGAATTAGCCGCACAAAAATGTAGCTTTTTTTGCTGTTACAATTGCGTGGGTTTTTTACGCCACACAACAAGAGATACAGTTTAATTAACCTTTGCTTGTGAATTAGCACAGGGAAAAAAATTTTATTTTGGCGTTGAAAAAAACGGGGTTTTTTTTTTTTTAGCACACCCGCCAAACAAAGGTTAATTAACCCCTGGTGTAAATTGCGCCAAAGAAGGCCCACAAACTGTGCTTTGTAGCATGTTACAATTGCGTGTTTTTTTACGCCCCACAACAAAAAATTTTCGTTTTAATTAAACCTTTTCTTGTGAATTAGCTACAGGAAAAATTATTTTTTTTTTTGGGGTTGAAAAAACGGGGTTTTTTTGGGGCAGCACCCAGCAAAACAACGCTTAATTAACCCCTGGAAAATTGCGCAAAGAATTGAGCCGAAAAATTAGTGGTTTTATGTTAAAAAGCGTTTTTTTTAAACAACAAGAGTACGTTGAATTAAACCTTGCTGGAATTGGCTCCAAAAAATTTTTACATTTTGGCGTTTAAAAAAGACGTTTATTTTTGTAGCACACCAGCAAAAACAAAGTTAATTTACCCCGGGTTAAATTGCGCCAAAGGGTTGAGGCCGCAAAAATAGTAGTTTTAGGTGTTCAAATTGGTGTTTTTAAACAACAAAACAAGGAGATAAATTGTAATTAACCTTTGCTTTTTGAATTAGCTCAGAAAAAAATTTATATATTTTTTTGGGTTTAAAAAACGGTTTCTTGGGGTCAGCCACCAGCAAAAAACTTATTAACCCCGGATTAAATTGCGCCAAAGAATTGAGCCGCACAAAACAGTAGTTTTTAGCTGTTACAATTGGTTGTTTTCTAGGGAAAAAAGGATACTTGTAATTAACCTTTGCTTTTGGGGGAAAGGCTAGGGAAAAATTTTATTTTTGGCGTTGAAAAAAGACGGTTTATTTTTGTCAGGCACACACAAAAAAACTTAATTTAAAACCCCCCGGAGGAAACGATAGATTTTAGCCCCCGCAAAAAGTGCTTTGGGAGCTTTCATTCTGTTTTTGCCCCAAAACAAGGAAACAGGTTGTATTTTAATTTTTTTTGTGTTTTTTGGTCAAAAATTTTTATATTTTGGTTTAAAAAAAACGGTTTCTTTCGCACAAACCCAAACAAAGTTTAAATTAATATGTAAATTCCGAAAAAGAAAAACGCCAAAAAAAAGTTTTTTTGTTTTGTAAAACGCTTTTTTTTAAAGGAATACAAAGGAATGGGTTGTCCCCTTTTGGTTTGAATTTTTATCCTGCAGTGGGGCCCTGGATTTGGAAAACCCAAAAAATTGAATAAAAACATTAAGGAACATTTTAAAAATGATTGGATTCATCTCTGCACTGATGCAGGCTATGCCCTTCTTCCTCCCAAGTGCTTTGCCCATGTAGGCCATGTGCTCGCTGCCATTTTATTCAATCAAAAGCACACTTCTTTCCCACACGAAGTACCCCAAAGTTTCGACTTCGTTCCGAAACGAAGTTTTCCTGAAATTTCTAAAACAAATTCCACTTCGTTAAAATCAATTCGCCCATCTCTAGATATAATTTTTTTTGGTTTCAACCCTTTAATTCATTTTATGACTGAATACTTTATAAGAAATATAACACTAAACCTAAGTTACATTCTCAGTGTGTAACCTGTGGGTTTCTTGCCACAAGTATCCCCAAAAAGGGGGTTGCATTTTTTACTTTACTCCTTATCTGCAATATTTGACAAATTGCCATTTGTGCCATTATGAATGTGTTTAGTACTGAAGTTCAGACCAAGCCAAGTTAGATGAGGCTGTCCTTATCAGGACATATGTGTTAGGTATTTCAGTTTGGGAATAATGGGAGTACTGGTAATCAAGCCCTAATTGATTGGGGCAACACGGTGGCTTAGTGACAAACACTTTTTAGATTGTGTTGGGATCGTGGGTTAAAACACAGCTATCAAGTGTGTATGTTCTCCTTATTTTTGTGCAGGTTTCATTCCATGCTCAAAAATATACTAAAATTCAGATAGTAAGCCCTTGGAGGCAAGAACAGATATGTTTCTCAGCCAATCACTCGCTAAGGCAGTGCAATGAGTAGCTTACTGGCATTTTCTTTGTGTTGAGATGTGATCAGGAAACAGTGAACAGCTGTGGTTATGGTGGTGGGAGATTTTTCTTGTTTGTACCTACATTGACCTCTTATAAATAAAAAAATATTTCTATAGACAACCCCTTTACCTGGTTGAGGCCCCTGGGCAATTCTTTTCTTGCTACATTTAACTGCAACTCCAGTGGGAACATGTATAATATAATAATTTACCATTTCTTCTGAATAGAGTCACTGGCTGATCTGTTTTTATCTATATCAGCTTTTTTTTTTTGCTTCATTAGTTTTAAGCGTTGCACATTACATAATGAAAATTTAATTATCTATGTAAGGTCAAAAATTTCCATCCAAGCTCATTGAAAGCCTTGCTCCTTACTTCAATTAAGGCTTTTGATATCTCTTGCAGTATTGTGGCACATGATTAGAGGAAAAACTATCAAAATTGGAGAATTAAACCCATTTATACCTCAACTGGGCTTATTACAATTACTTCACCTATGGCATCTTTGGACAATTATTCATGATCCGATATGCTGTATAAAGCTTACATGCTTAGCAAAGGGACTTATTATTCGCTGAACCAGTCATTTGTGAAGCACAATTTCAAAAAAAGCAGGGACTTTATAAATATCTTTGGCTTTAATTGTCACATAGGTTTTTTGACATCAGAAAAAAAATCAAGCTAGACGTATAATTTCAAGACAGTCATCTATGGTGAAGGCCTTCACTCTACCAGGGAAGAGTTCATTGTACTAGAGAGGGGTACACCACACATTGTAATTGTGTATATGTAAAACTCCACCCGATCAATGTTTGTAAGTAAGCTCAAACAAAAGAGATGACCAAATTGGTGCAACTTGTGTCAATAAACTAAAATTGTCCAGTGGCAAATCACTGGTGAGACAATTTTCACTGAGGAAATGTGCTATGAAAATCTGGACAGTCACAATGTAGTTTAGTAAAACCCCTCATCCTTCATTTCCATTTTGGTTGAATGGAGATCAATAAGTGTAATGATAGGTTTACAATGGTAGACATGTTCTTCACCAGTTTTTGCAGTTAAAGCAATAGTTTACTCTGTATTAGCTATGGTTTTATACATAATACATCTCATTTCTTTTTCTTTTATTCTGTATAAACTAAAAAAAAAATTCTGTCATTTCTATGTAGCATATTGATCTTTTGGGTACTTACCATATAAATTGTTTAGCAGTGCTTTTTCCCTATTTTAGTTTGTAAAAGGGGCAAGTGTCTTCACTTCTAATTACTTATTTGAAGACCTGAGGGAATTGCCTTAACCAAAAAAAGAATGGTAAAATGCTATTTACTTCTATAAAGGTTGATTTTTGCATCTATCGACCAAAAGTCTTAAGAGAAGTTCAATGAGAATTGGTAAGAAAATAATGGACAACTTCGTTTCTTATGTTTTTTTCTCACAAATATTGTATGGGGGAAAAAAAACAAAATAAAAACCCTCTGTAGGGGGCCCGGAGCGGTTGGGGGAGCAGAGGAGAGGGTCGAGAAAAAAATAGTCCTTTGATTTTGGCTAATACTGTGGTCATGGTGGCTAACGCTCTATCAACTGCACCTCTCATGCTCCACTAGCACCCGGCCCAGTAAAGAAGGGGTCACATTTTAAAGATGTAAGGTTTTCCCCGGGGCCCTATGAGATGGTCTCTCATAAAACTGGCGTTTTTGGTTGGTGTATGAGATGCCCTTGATGTGCAATGCAGAAATGACTGACAGGAGTCACAGGGTTAACAGTTAAAATCATCATCTTAGACCTCTTTACTTTCCTTAGCAAGTTTTTTTTAAAATTTTCTGGGCTCCTTCATTTTTAAAAACACCATCCTGCCACTTGCAGAAAACTCGTAGACCAAGGAGGGCTTCCTAAACCCACCCTTTGGATAGCTACCTCTTATCACTCCATCCCATGGGGGCCAGGGAATAAAAAAAGGTCCTCCAAGGGCATTTGCCTGGGGGCCGCCGGCGGTGCAATCTACCTTAAATTTGGGGCCCCCTCCCGGGGCAATTACGGGGGCGTCTTTCTACCTGGTAATTACGGGGGGCTTTTCCTATTACAAAAATACTGGGGGGAAGCCCTAGGCTTTACTGGGGAAAACCCCTATCTATTAATTAGGGGGGGCGCCCTATCTATCGGAAAAATCTGGAGGCCCCCCTATCTACCGGGCAAATTACGGGGGGCAGCCCTATTACCTGGAAATTACTGGGGACAACCCTATGTACCAAATTTACTTGGAACACCCCTTCTCCCCTGGCTATTATTGGGGCACCCTATCCCCTGGCAAATAGGGGGGGCCCCTTTTTTCTGGCTTTTACAGGGGCCCCCCTTTTGGCTAATTATTGGGAGTGGCCCAACCTGGCTAATTACTGGGGGCAGACCTATCTACCTGGTAAATTATTGGGCGAAGTCCTATCTATCTGGCTAATTACTGGGGGGGCCCTATTACCGGGAAAAATTACTGGAGGGGCACCCCTATCTAACCGGGTAATTACTGGGGGTGGCCTTATTCCCTGGTAAAAATGGAGGCGGCCCTACCTGGCCATTTACTGGAGGTGGTCCTACCTGTTTAATTAGTGGGGGGCGCCCCTAAATTCCTTATTCTAAAAAATTTGGTTTTGGGAAAAACCCTACCCCCTTTTGGCTAATTTTTTTTGGGAAAGGGGAACCCCTAAAATTTTCCTTTTTGGCTAATTTTCCCCTCCAAAAGGGAAACCAAACCATTTTAATTCTACCCCTTTAATTACTGGGCAGCCTATTCCCTGGTAATTACGGGGGAACCTATTCCTGGCTAAATTACGGGAAACCCCTATCTCTTGGTAATTAGGGGGGTGCCCTATCTACCTCAAATTATGGGGGACCTATTACCTAAATTCTGGGGGCGCCACCTTAAAACGGGGGGCCCCTCCCTGGTAATTACTGGGGGCACCATCCCCCTAATTACTGGGGCAGCCCTTTCCCGGGCAAAATAATGGGGGGGCCTATCTCCGGGCTATTACTGTGGACCCCTTCTCCCTGGCTAATTCTGGGGGGCCCTCTTCGGGTAATTACTGGGCAGCCTTTTCCCCCTAATTTGGGGGCAGCCCCACCTGGCTAATTAATGGGGGCCACTACCTGGCAAATGGGCACCCCTTCTCCCCTATTACGGGGGCCCCCCTTTCCGGGAAAATTATGGGGGGCCTATCTACCTGGCTAATTACGGGGACAGCCTTTCTTCCAAATTACTGGGGGGGCCCTATCTAAATAATTCTGGGGAAGCCCCTTATATAAAAAATTTGGGGGCACCCTCCTTTGAAATTACGGGGGAAAATACCTGTAATTAGGGGGGCGCCCTATCTAATAATTTAAATGGGGGCCCATCTACCTGGTAAATTACTGAACGCCCTATCTCCCTCCAATTTACTGGGGGGGCCCCTTCAATGACTAATTACTGGGGCACCCAATTACCTAAATCTGGGGGCGCCCTACCTGCAATTACTGGGGCCCCCTTTCTACTGGAAATTTGGGACACCCTTTCCTGGAAATTTAAAGGGGGGCCCCCTACTCCCCGGGTTAAAAAACTGGGCGCCCTTTTACTTGGCTAATTACGGGGGGTGGCCCCAAATCTATTACTCCCCCTAATTTACTGGGGCCCCACCAAAATAAAACCCAAATAAACTCGGGGACCCCAACCGGGCAAATTTAAAGGGGGGGGGCCCAGGCCCCTATCTCCCCTTGGCTAATTACTGGGGACACCCCTATTATTAAATTTATGGGGGCAGCCCTATATACTGGTAATTATGGGGAACCCCCTATCACTTGGCTAATTACGGGGGGTCCCCCTATTACCGACTAATTATGGGGCGCCCTATAACTAAATACTGGGGGAACCCTACCCTGGAAATTAGGGAACCCCCAAATTTCCCCCAAACCCCCCTGGCAAATTACGGGAGGCACCCCACCCTTTAAACCCCCTGGCAATTAATGGGGGTGCTCATTACCTGGCTTTACTTAGGCACCCCTTCTCCTGGCAATTATTGGGGTGGCCCCCCGGGTAATTTTGGGGCAGCCTTTACCTGGTAAATTTTTTTTGGGGAAGCCTATCTATTGGCAAATTATGAAGTGGGCCCTATCTACCTGCTAATTATTGGGGGCGCCCTTAATTAAGGGGGGGCCTATTTTAATTAGGGGGGACCAATCTCAAAATTTAGGGGAAACCCTCCCGGGCTAATTACTGGGGACCATCTACCTGGCTAATTTTTAAAGGAAAACCATATCCCCAATTAGGGAGGCACCCTTTCCTGGCATTTGGGGCCTTCCTATCCCCCGGGCTAATTACTGGGGGGAAAGCCCTATCTACTGGCTAATTACGGGGGACGCCCATCTATTTGGCTAATTTTATGGAGTGCCCAATCCTTAATTACTGGGGGCGCCCTATTAAAACCTAAATTTTATTGGGGGGACCCCCTCCTGATTTGTTCGGGGGCCCTACCTGGAAAACGGGGCCCCCTATCACCTAATTTAAAAGGGGGCGCCCACCTGGCAATTAATGGGTGGTCTTATTTTAAATTTTTTTTGGCACCCTATCTATTTATTACTGGGGGCCCCTCCCGGGTAATTATGGGGCGGGCCCTACTCCGCTAATTTACGGGGGGGCACCCATATACCAAAATTTACTGGGGCAGCCTCCTGGCTAATTCTGGGGAAACCCCTACCGGGCAAATTAGGGGGGACCCCTACCGGTAAAATTAAGGGGGGCCCAATCTATTGGCTAATTACTGGGGCCCATCGCCTTTCCTAATTATGGGGGGCCCTTTCTAATACTTTTTTATGGGGGTCCTTTAAAAAATAGGGGGACCCCACCTGATATTACTGGGGACAAACCCCCCCTTTTTCTGGCCCCCTAAATTAAAACGGGAGGCAGCCCCCCCTCTTTTTATTTTTCCCCTTTTAATTACGGGAGGCACCCCTACCTGGTTAATTAGGGGGAAGCCTATCTCCTGGCTAATTACTGGGGGCGCCCTATCTCCCTGGTAATTTTGGGGACGCCCATTACGGCTAATTATGGGGGCCCTATTCCCTGACTAATTACTGGGGGCAGCCCTAAAACCCTAAATACGGGGGGGAAAACCCTACTGGCAAATTACGGGGGACAACCCTACCTGGCAAATACTGGGCAGCCTCCCGGGTAATAATGGGGGTTCTTCTTCTTTACTGGCCCAAATTAATGGGGCGCCCTAATCCCGGCCTTTTTGGCTAATTACGGGGGGGGCACCCTTTTTACGGGGTTTAATTACTGGGGGCCCCGTTCACAAATTTCCCCTTAAAAAAACGGGGGGCAGCCCTACCGGGCTATTTAGGGGGACAACCCCCCCTTGGCTAATTACTGGGGGCAGCCTATAATTAATTATGAGGAAAAGCCCTACCTGGAAATTTAAATGGGGGGGGCTCTATCTACCGGGCTAATTACGTGGGGCAGCCCTACTCCCCGGGGCAAATTTACGGGGACCCCCTATCAAACGGCAAATTAGGGGGCACCCCATAAAATTAATTACTGGGGGCAGCCCTACCTGGCTAATTTTATGGGGGGGCTTATTACCTGACAAATTACGGGGGGCAGCCCTTATATTAAATAGGGGGGCACCCTATGGTAATTACGGGGGGACAACCCCTCCCTGGCAAATTCTGGGGACCCCCTCCCCGGGCTAATTTGGGGAGCCCTATTACCTGGCTAATTTTGGGGAGGGCCCCCAACCTGGAAATTAAAATGGGGCGCCTTTTAAACTGGTAAATTATTGGGCGAAGCCTTTTACTGGCAAATTTACTGGGGGGCCCTACTACCGGGGCTAAATTAATGGGGGGGGCCCTACCTCCAATTACTGGGGGTCCTCCTTTTTAATTATGGGGGACCCCTACTATCTAAATACTGGGGGCACTTTACCTGGCAATTACTGGGGCCCCAAACTACTGGCTAATTACTGGGGAAAACATATCTAAAAAATTACTGGAGGCGCCTACCGGGCAATTATGGGGATACCTTCTACCTGGCAAAAATTTACGGGGGAAGCCCTATCAAAAGGGGAAAATTACTGGGGACAGCCCTATTAGGAAAAATACTGGGGGACCCTATTTAATAATTTATGGGGCCCCAAATTCCAAAATACTGGGGGGCCCTCCCTGTATTACGGGGGACCCCCTTCCGGGCTAATTAGGGGGGCCCCCAAACCTTTTACATTGGAAATTTAAAGGGGGAGGCCTATTACTGGCAATTAAAACTGAAGCGGGCCCCTATCAAACCGGGTTTTACGGGGGGGACACCCCATTCCTTTAATTTATTGGGGGCCCCTTACTACCTGTAATTACTGGGGCAGCCCAAAACCAAATTTTGGGGGGGGCTTTATCCCCTCCTGGTTTCTGGGGGCAGCCTACCGATTTAATGGGGGTTTCCCCTTTCCCCTGGCTAATTACGGGAAGCCCATCCCCTGGCTAATTACAGGGGGGGGCCCCTATCTCCCTATAATTACTGGGGCAGCCTATAAAAACAAAATCTGGGGGGCCCCCCTACCGGGCTAATTCTGGGGAAACCTACTTGCAAATTTTCTAGGGAAACCCATCTAATTAATTTACTGGGGGCAGCCCTACCTGGCTAATTAATGGGGGGCTCTTTTTCCCCTGGCATTTATGTTGGCACCCCTTCTACCTGGCTAATTACCGGGGACCCCCCTTCTACTCTAATTCTGGGGGCGCCCTTTTCTACCTGGCTAATTACGGGGGAAGCCCTACCCTTTGGTAATTTTATGGGGGTCCTATCCCCCTGACTAATTACGGGGGGAAACCTTATTACCAAATACGGGGGAAACCCTACTGGGAATTACTGGGGAAAACCCCCCCAAAAAAAATCCCTGGAATTATGGGGACCCCTTATCTACCTCAATTTACTGAGGCAGCCATCCCCCTGGCTAATTAGGGGGAAGCCCATCTACCTGGCTAATTATTTTGGGGCACCCATTTTAAAACGGCTTAAATTTACTGGGGACGCCCATCTACTGGCTAATTACTGGGGGGGGGCCATTCCCTGCTAATTACTGGGGCACCCTATTTTACCTAAATAGGGGGCAGCCTACCGGGCTAATTACTGGGCCCCCAAACACCGGGCAATTTAAATGGGGGCGGCCCTACGGGGCTAATAATGGGCGTGCTTCTCGGGCTTTTAGAAAGGGGCGGCCCTACACCTGCTAATTCTGGCGGCCTATCTCCCGGGATTTATGGGGGGCCCTATTACAAAAATTTGGGACCCCTTATCCCTAAATATGGGGGCCCATCCCTGGCTAATTCTGGGGCAGCCCTTTAAAATAAATACTTGGAAAAACCCCTCCTGGCAATTATGGGGGCTACTATGGTTTTTATGGGCAGCCTATCTACATTAAATTTTGGGGGGAAACCTATCTCCTGGCAAATTTGGGCGCCCCATTATGCTAATTCTGGGGCCCTATCTCCCGGGCTTTTTTCGGGGGGGTGGCCCCTATCTTCTAAAACGGGGAGCCCTATATACCAAAATATGGGGCACCCAACTGGCAAAACCGGGGGCACCCTACCTCCCTAATACTGGGGGCAGCCCTACCTGGTAATTAATGGGGGTTGGCTCTATCTTGGAAAAATAATTTGGCAGCCATTTCCGGGCAAATTTAGGGGGGCGCCCTATCTCCTGCAAATTTAGGGGGGCCTCTATTCCCGGGTTAATTACGGGGGGAAAACCCCATTACTTGGCTAATTACTGGGGGTGGCCCTATCTCCTGAAAATTTCTGGGGGGCCCCCTAAAATGCTAAATTTTTGGGAAGCCCTCCCTGGCTAATTCTGGGGACAACCCCAAACCTGGCTTTTTTCTGGGGCAGCCCTATCAAATTTAAAATTCTGTGGCACCCTACTGGCTAAATAAATGGGGGTGGCTCTATCTCCTGGCTATTACGTAGGCACCCTTTACCTGGAAATTTTGGGGGGAAAAACCCTATCTCGGAAATTACGGGGGCACCTTTTCTAATTTTACGGGAGGCAGCCCTACCGGGTTTATGGGGGTGGCCTTTAAAATGGCTAATTCGGGGGACAGCCTAATCTACTTGGCTAATTACTGGGGGGGCCCCAAATTACCTACTAATTAGGGGGGCAGCCCTTTACCAAAATTAGGGGGGCAACCCTACGGGCTAATTACTGGGGCACCTCCCGGAAATTTAAAAGGGGGGTGGCTTTTCTCCCTGGTATTACTGTAGAAGCCCCTATTACGGGCTTTTTGGGGGGAAGCCCATTCCCTGGCTAATTATGGGGACAGCCCTATACTTGGTTTAATTACGGGGGGTGGCCCTTCCCTTATAATTATGGGGGCAGCCCTATTAGCTAAATATGGGGGCCCCCACCTGGCTTTTAAAAAACTGGGGAAAACCCCTCCTGGCTAATTACTGGGGACAACCCTACCGGGGCTAAAAACGGGAGGCAGCCCTTCTCCCAAATTTACTGGAGGCGCCCTACCTGGAAAAATTAAGGGGGGGGCTCTATCTAGGGCCAATAACTGTGGGCAGCCCTTCTCCCGGGCAATTATAGGGACAGCCCTATTCCCTCAAAAAACTGGGGCACCCCTTTTCTACCTGGCTTAATTACGGGGGGACACCCCTATCTACTTGGTTAATTTTTGGGGGGGGCCCTATCCCCCGACAAATTTAGGGACGTCTATATACAAAAATATAGGGGCACCCCTTTCCTGGAAATTTTCGGGGGGCAGCCCTATTCCCTAATTTTTGGAGGCACCCCCACTTGGCCTTAAGGGGTGTCTCTATCTACCTGGCTAATTACTGTAGTCAGCCCTGTCTACCTGGCTCATTACTGGGGGAAGTCCTATCTGGCTAATTACTGGGGACAGCCCTATCTATCTGGCTACTTTAGGCACCCCTAACTACCTGGCTAATTACTGGGGACGCCATCTACCTTAAATTACTGGGGGCGCCCTATCTACCGGCTAATTATAGGGGGGCCCCTATCTACCTGACTAATTACTGGGGACAGCCCTATATATCTAAAAACTAGAGGCAGCCCTACCTGGCTAATTACTGGGGACAACCCTACCTGGCTAATTACTGGGGACAACCCTACCTGGCTAATTACTGGAGGCAGCCCTATCTACCTAATTACTGGAGGCAGCCCTACCTGGCTCATAATGGGGGGGGCTCTTTCCCGGGCTTTTAAAACTGTGGGCAGCCCTATCTCCCTTTGTAATCGGGACGCCCTATCTCCCTGGCTAATTACGGGGGTAGCCCTATTCCTGGTAATTTGGAGACCCCTTTTACTTGGTAATTACGAGGGGGGGCCCTATTCCCTGAGAAATTACTGGGGGGCAGCCCTATATAGCTAAATACTGGGGGACCCTACCGGGCCCAAATTACAGGGGAAAACCCTACCTGGCTAAAAATGGAGGAGCCCTATCTCCCTAATTACTGGGGCAGCCCACCTGAAAATTCGGGGAAAACCCCTATCTGGCTAATTACTGGGGGCAGCCCTATCTAATTAATTACTGGAGGCAGCCCTTCCTTGGCTTTTTAAGGGGGGGGCTCATTCCCTGGTAATTACGGGGAACACCCTAAAAACCCTGGCTAATTACTGGGGGGCATCTCTATCTACCTGGCTAATTACTGGGGACAGCCCTATCTACTTGGCTAATTACTGGGGGTGGTCCTATCTACCTGTCTAATTACTGGGCGCAGCCCTATATACCTAAATACTGGGGGCAGCCCTACCTGGCTAATTACTGGAGGCTGCCCTATCTACCTGGCGAATTACTGGGGGCGGCTCAATCTACGTGGCTAATAACTGGGCGGCGCTATCTACTTGGCTAATTACTGGGGCGGCCCTATCTACCTGACTAATTTCTCGTGCGGCCCTATCTACCTGGCTATTTACTGAGGGTGGCCCTATCTATCTAAATACTGGATGTAGCCTTATATACCTAAATACTGGAGGCAGCTATACCTGGCTAATTACTGGGGGCAGCCCTCTCTACCTAAATACTTGGGAAAGCCCTACCTGGCTAATTACTGGGGGCAGCCCTATCTAGCTGGCTCATTACTGGGGACAGCTCTATCTACCTAGTTAATTTCTGGGGGAAACCCTATCTACCTGGCTAATTACTGGGGCGGCCCTATTTACCTGACTAATTTCTCGTGCGGCCCTATCTACCTGGCTATTTACTGGGGGTGGCCCTATCTATCTAAATACTGGGCGTAGCCCTATATACCTCAATACTGGAGGCAGCCCAACCTGGCTAATTACTGGGAACAACCCTACCTGGCTAATTACTGGGGACAGCCCTATCTACCTGGCTAATTTCTGCGGGTGGCCCAATCTACCTGACTAATTACTGGGGGCAGCCCTATATACCTAAATACTGGGGACAGCCCTACCTGGCTAATTACTGGGGACAATCCTACCTGGCTAATAACTGGAGGCAGCCCTATCTACCTAATTACTGGAGGCAGCCCTACCTGGCTAAATAATGGGGGTGGCTCTATCTACCCGGCTCATTACTGTAGGCAGCCCTATCTACCTGGCTAATTACTGGGGGAAGTCTTATCTGGCTAATTACTGGGGACAGCCCTATCTATCTGGCTAATTACTGTAGGCAGCCCTATCTACCTGGCTAATTACTAGGGGCAGCCCTATCTACCTGGCTAATTACTGGGGACAGCCCTATCTACTTGGCTAATTACTGGGGGTGGCCCTATCTACCTGACTAATTACTGGGGGCAGCCCTATATACCTAAATACTGGGGGCAGCCCTACCTGGCTAATTACTGGGGACAACCCTACCTGGCTAATTACTGGAGGCAGCCCTACCTGGCTAATTAATGGGGGTGGCTCTATCTACCTGGCTAATTACTGTAGGCAGCCCTATCTACCTGGCTAATTACTGGGGACAGCCCTATCTACCTGGCTAATTACTGGGGGCAGCCCTATCTACCTGGCTAATTACTGGGGACAGCCCTATCTACTTGGCTAATTTCTGGGGGTGGCCCTATCTACCTGACTAATTACTGGGGGCAGCCCTATATACCTAAATACTGGGGGCAGCCCTACCTGGCTAATTACTGGGGACAACCCTACCTGGCTAATTACTGGGGGCAGCCCTATCTACCTAATTACTGGAGGCAGCCCTACCTGGCTAATTAATGGGGGTGGCTCTATCTACCTGGCTAATTACTGTAGGCAGCCCTATCTACCTGGCTAATTACTGGGGGAAGTCCTATCTGGCTAATTACTGTGGACAGCCCTATCTACCTGGCTAATTACTGGAGGCAGCCCTATCTATCTGGCTAATTACTGGAGGCAGCTCTATCTACCTGGCTAGTTACTGCGGGTGGCCCTAGGTATCTGGCTAATTACTGGGGCAGCCCTATCTACCTGGCTAATTTCTGGAGGTGGCCCTATCTACCTGGGTTGTTATTGGGGACGACTCTACCTGGCTAATTACTGGGGACTACCCTACCTTGCTAATTACTGGGGGAAGCCCTGTCTACTTAAATTCTCGTTGCAGCCGTACCTGGCTTATTACTGGTGACACCCCTATCTAACTATCTACTGGGGGCAGCTCTATCTACCTGGCTAATTATTGGGGACATCTTTATCTATCTGGCTACTTACTGGGGACACCCCTATCTACCTAATAACTGGGGCAGCCCTATCTACCAGGCTAATTACTGGGGACAGCCCTATCTACCTGGCTAATTACTGGAGGCAGCCCTATCTACCTGGCGAATTACTGGGGACGGCTCTATCTACCTGGCTAATTACTGGGCGGCGCTATCTACTTGGCTAATTACTGGAGGCGGCCCTATCTAACTGGCTAATTGCTGGGGCGGCTCTACCTGGCTAATTACTGGGGGCAGCCCTATCTACCTAAATACTGGGGAAAGCCCTACCTGGCTAATTACTGGGGGCAGCCCTATCTAGCTCGCTAATTACTGGGGACAGCTCTATCTACCTAGTTCATTTCTGGGGGCAACCCTATCTACCTGGCTAATTACTGGGGCGGCCCTATCTACCTGACTAATTTCTTGTGCGGCCCTATCTACCTGGCTAATTACTGGGGTTTGCCCTATCTACCTCCCTAATTACTGGGGACGGTCCTATCTACCTGGCTAATTACTGGCGGCAGCGCTATCTACCTGGCTAATTATTGGGGGCAGCCCGATCTTGCTAAATACTGGGGGCAGCCCTACCTTGCTTATCACTGGGGGCAGCGCTATTTACCTGGCTAATTACTGGAGGCAGCCCTATCTACCTAAATACTGGTGTCAGCCCTAGCTGGCTAATTACTGAGGACAGCCCTATCTACCTGGCTAATCACTACGGCCAGCTCTATCTACCATGCTTATTACTGGGCACAGTCTTATCTACCTAATTACTGGTGACAACCCTATCTACCTAAATACTTGGGGGGCAGCCCTATCTACCTAATTACTGAGGGCAGCCATATCTACCTGGCTTATTACTGAGGACACTACCTTCCTAATGGGGGCCCTATGCACTTATAAACTGTGGGGAGCCATGTAGACCTACCTTATGAGGGACCCTATATACATAGCTACTGAGATGGTCTATATTAATACCTAATGGGGGACTATATATCTCCCTACCTACTGTGGAGCCTTTATACTTATCTGTCTATTGAGGGGACCTATATACCCACTAAGTGGCTACCTAATTGGGGATTATGTACCTCTTTATCTACTGAATGAATATGTACATTACTGAAGAGGCCTATTTACCTATATTCTGAGATAATCTATATATCTTCCTATTTTGGGAGATCTATATACTTACCTGTCTACTGGGGGGAGTTTGTATTCCTACCTATTAGGGGTCTACCTATTTATATGCCACTTATCTGACTTTTTTTATTTTCTATTTTTTAGGGTCTAACATACGCTGTTTGGGGTACAATTACTGTGTGGAGCACCTTACTATTTGGGACTCTATGGATGGGGAGTTTGTACAGAGTTGGGAGTTGATAGGGATGTTCTGCAAAAGATACTAGTATAAGATGTTTTTGTCGTAAATTCTATAGGGACAAGTAGTGGCCGGAAGAAGAAGACATTGCATTCTTTACCGGACGAAGAAAAAAAAGGAAGAGAACAACTCATCAGAGAAGACAGCATGAAGTTTTGGGCCAGTTGGAGACGAAAAGGAGAAGAGAAGAACACCCATCAGAGATGACGTCTCCTGTGAGTCCCTGAATGTCAGGAGTTATTTTACTTCTGTGTTGAATCAGTGCTGTATTCATGTGATGGTGACCTGACTACTGGTGATCTGTGATTGCTGGTGATCTTACCACTGTGTGGTCTCTACATGGCGGTGTTTTTAGTTATATTGGTGCTTGTATAGTGGCAGTGTTATGCCTCAGCTACATGCCTTGGCTATATTTCTTAAGTTCTTTGTACATGTTTACTGTATGTCTGTGTTCAGTTGTGACAGCTCCATTTAGTGACTGTTTGGGCACACTTCTAGTTAGCACATATTATGTTAACTTTGATCCAGTAGAGCTGCCATAGTCATATCAGAAGATCTGCTGATATCATAGAGTCATCTTCATCAGCAGCCATTTTCTCTGGATGCATATACAGGAAAGACCTGTTCCACCATCCTCTCCCATCCAGACCTACAGCTAACATCACTGGTAAGTCTAAACTGCCTTTCAGGACTCAACATTGTATAGTGTTATATTCTATGCCAGTAGCTGTTGTTTATAGTTAGACTCATGTTTGCTGCACACAGGATAGAACATGTACCCTGTACCCTCACAATTATATGTCTGCACACTCTCCATCCTGTATTGTATCTTATGCACATGCAAATATGTCTGCATTGTCTTGTGTATACTTCATGTTTGCATGCTGTTACATCATGGTAAATGTATGTTTTTTTTTATGTTTCCCCAGTTTTACACTATCCTATGCAATAAAGTTGAAATACGGACGTCGCTCCTCGTCTATTCCTATTGGTAAAGAGTTTAGCTGCCTGTCAACTTATGCTCAGTACACATAGGGAGGACAGAACAGACAGCATAGGCTTGTCCCTGATTGTAAAGCAAGTGCACACCTCACTCTGTGATTAGAGGTTTCTCTGCACCACTTTTTCTTCTTGCTTGTGTTGATAGTGTTATTTATTTTAGAAAGTGGTGAGGTATGTAACTAAGGGAAATTTTGCAAGTGGATATTGTATGTGGCCTGGTGGGGGTTTTGTGCCAGGGATGCTTTTTATTCCCGGTGCAGCCCTGTCTCTGAGCCCAGAGGCAGTAAAGCCCATGTCAGGATAGCATGGTGGGTCACTTCACTGACAGCTACAGATGAAGACACCAATACCTCAAAGGTGGATATCATTGAGTCTTATGTAGAAGTACTCAGGATAAGAAGAATACCAAGAATAACCAATTTATCTATCTTTTATAACCTACTAATCTACCCCCACCCTTGTGTTGTCATGGTTTTTCCCATCAAATTCTTGAGTGACTACAGCTGGTTACATTTTTGCAAAACAGCATGACTATGCACAATCCACAGACATGTGCAGAAGGTACTAGCTGAATGAAATAGGGGTAATTTCTAAAACATTATTAGTGCAATAATGGCAGTCAATAGAAGACTAAAATAGATCAAAAGGAAAATAATAGTAGGTCATTTTTTATTGTCTTTAGAGGTCCAAGGATTAATTTCATAATGAACTATTCTAGTTGTCATAGAATCAGTTTATGCCTTTTTTTAAGAAATAGCTTAAACTTAATCATGGACGTGATAATAATGCAGGGTGGGTCAGTGTACGATTTTACCTTTAATTCCCTATGGTTGTCCTTTTATCATTTTGATACAAGTCCATTTTTTCCATCTTTCATGTAGTTTTCCATGAATATTTATACAAAAAGTACAATCTTTCTAAAGCCATAGCCTCAGTGAATTGTTTAAATATGCATCTGGCTTTTTTCATAAAAAAAGATAATCAAGATGATACTAACGTTTGCCACTGTCCATGGCAGAAAGAAAAGTTTATCTTTTATCTACACTGATAATTTTACATGAATATTCTAGAAGAAGATAGAAATAATGAGTCTGGAATGAAGACCATTTCTTGAGGAGTGAGGTGAACAAAAAGTAATAATAATTGTTTAAAAAAAAGAAATTCTAGGTCTTTTAAATTATATTCTACAATATTGAAAGCATTTCAGTTTTGGATTTATTTTGGTTTTTTTTTTTTTCTTTTGCATAATTTTTATGAACTAAAACCCCTTTATTGCACAGGAATTTGACAATAAGTGGTTTAAATGGATTGTGCAACTGTAATGGTTAAATAGTTGCCTGTCAAGCAAATGTGCCTTAACAGTCATGTTTGCTGCAGGCTACATTTAAAAGAGTGCATGGTATTGCAGAGTTTCACCCCTTAACACTTATATAGGGATATGAACTTTGCTACTGCACATCCCCAGGTTGCATCCACCGAGTACTGAAGTAGACAGAACAGTCAAAGGGTCAAAGACTAGAAAGTTAGAAAATGCATCTAAGTAATTACAGGTTTTCACCCTTTAACCTATGTAAAGGGATCTAGACTTTGTGCTTCATAATCCCAGGTTATGCCTACAGAGTAGTAAAGTGCATCTGATCCAGAACTACATGCAAGTCAGGGAAAGCTGGCGTGTACCCTGGAGAATAAGGTGCAACCAATGAACAGACAGCAAAGGGTCAAAGACAGTCCAGGGTTAATACCAGTAAATTAAACGAGAGATAACCAGAAGTGTAGGCAAATGAGGCAGGTCAAATACAGAAACAATTTCAAACAACTCACCAGATAGCAACAAGACACAATATCGGGCAGGGAGGGAGTGGACATAACATGTTTTGTCATCTGTCCATGCCTCCTAGTAGTCCACCCCCTCCTGCCTCCCTGACCTCACTCGACGCTGGCATCGCCCAGCTTTCCAGGATGCTGAATAGCCTATTCAGTGCCTTGGAAAGCTGTGTGACATCTCCACAGCAGGTGTGGCACCCATCCCCCAGCAAGCACCTAGCTTTCCTGGATGCTTACTGTGGGGATGTCACCCAGCTTTCCCACATGCTGGATAGGTTATTCAGCATATGGGAAAGCTGGATGCCATGGTTCACAGCAAGCGTCCAGGAAAGCTTGGTGCCTGCTGTGGAGGATGGGTGCGACTCAGCTTTCCTGCACATTCCAAATGCCAGCAGCACACTATCAACTAAAAAAAAATCAAAGGCACAGGAATTTTTGAAAAATGCATTTCAGCTAAGGATATATGAAAAAATTTGGGGTTCGCAATTATGATCAAAAGTGCTTAAGCTCACCACCCGATTTCGTCAAGGGGACCCCAATGCAGGTGAGTCCTAACACTAAAAGCTACCTCTCTTGGAGCCTGTTCAGACTTCCATACTTCAGGGAGTGAAAGGACCAGCTACTGTACACACTGCACTGATTTAAAAACCTGTGAAGGTGGGCTCAGTGCAAAAAGCCCATGTGGCAGCCACTCCTCATACAGACTAAATAGACAATATTTGGCTCTGCTCATCCAAAAATTTCTGTGTTCCTTTGATGTTTTTTTAGTTGATAGTGTGTATTTTACTGCCGCGCCAGTGTGCATCTTTGCTTATTTTTTTCAAAAAAGGTTTTTGGATGTGAAGAGCCAAATATTGTCTTTTTAGTCTGTATGAGGAGTGGCTGCCTCATTGGCTTTTTGCACTCCGCCCACCTTCACAGGTTTTTAAATCAGTGCAGTGTTTTCAGTAGCTGGTCCTTTCACTCCCTGAAGTATGGAAGTCTGAACAGGCTGCAAGAGAGGTAGCGTTTAGTGTTAGGACTCACCTGCATTGGGGTCCCCTTGACGAAATCGGGAGGTGAGCTTAAGCACTTTTGATCAAAATTGTGAACTGAGAACCCCAAATTTTCATATATCCTTAACAGAATTGCATTTTTCAAAAATTCCTATGTGCCTTTGATGTTTTTTTAGTTGATAGTGTGCTGCTGGCATTTGGAATGTGTATGTATGTTACTGCCGCGCCAGTGTGCACCTATGCTCATTTTTTTCAAAAAAGGTTTTTGTATGTGCAGAGCCAAATATTGTCTTTTTACTCAGCTTTCCTGGACACCTGCTGTGGGGATGTCATCCAGCTTTCCTGGGCATTGAATAGGCTATTCAGCATCCCGGAAGGCTGGGTGATGCCCTATTTGTAGGGTTGGTGTTATTATTTTTTTTTTTTTACATGTTTCCCTTTTGGATTACAACAGATTGGGGGACTAATTCGCACAGCATTGCATCAATTTCTATAATAAAATGTTATCGAGGGTGGGTGTCGGGGAGTGTTTATTTAAATAAAGTGTTTTTTTCTGTTTCTGTATGTTTTTTTCATTTTATTCCAGTGATAGTAATGGCGGTATCTTGAAGACGTCTCTCCATTACTATTGCTCAAGCATGGTGTTAGTCAGCGGTGTTTTTTGTCACCCCAAGGCTGACCCTAACCCCGTGTCACCATTAACCCAGTACCCAAAGCACCGTGGGTACTGGGAAGAGCCGGTAACCGTCAGAAGTGGACCCTCTAATGTGAAGGCCCTCTTACAATGGGAAGGGACCAGTATCAATGGACTTTCCCATTCTGATAGTATCAGGCTGCAGCTGTCGGTATTTCCTTGACTCGTTATGGAAAATGGGGGGACCACACAAATTTTTTTTCTGAAAATTATTTCATTTTCAGAAAAAAAAATATTTTTTTACGAGAATTTAAACACGGGCATCCACTGTAATCATTACAGGAGTTGCCCACTTTAGGATTCTCAATAAATTAATGATTTTTGAAAAAAATAACATGAGGTCCCTGCCAATTTCCATAACCAACTAAAGTAAAACTGACAGCTGCAGCCTGAGACTGCAGAATGAGAAGGTCCATCGATACTGGTCCCTTTCCAATCTAAGTGTACCAGCCTGTAGCCACTCCAGAAGTGGAATATCACATTAGAGGGTTCGCTTCTGTTGGTTACCCAGCTCTTTCTGCTATCCCTGGTGCATTGGGTACTGGGGTAATTGTGTTACGGGATTAGTGTCAGCCTTGAGGTGACAAAACCACCGTTGACTGACACCAAGCCTGAGTGTTAGTAATGAAAACATCTGACAGACTCAACCATTACTATCATTGGAATTAAAAGGTAAAAAATAACACATTAACAAAATAAAAAAATAAAAAAATTAAATAAACTCTCCCTGACACCAGCCCTTGCTGACCATTTCAGTTGAGAAATTGATGCTATGCTGGTCTGATGTAGTCTAACGGATCCAATAGTATTAAACGCCACTCCTTGCACTTCAGAAGGTCACGTGGCTGAACATCTGGGGGTTCAGGGAATAGAGAACAGGCCAGAGCCAAACCACAATCTCAGGGGGATTGGTCTTTGGTCCAGGAGACTGTGCCTGTAAGCTGTGGCCTTTACCTCCTCTCTTAACCCTGCGGCTTAGTGCCAACACAAAATACAACCCTCACCTCACCCTCTATAACCCTCAGACCACTGCCTATCTCCCTAGAAACCCCAGACTCCACTTATACCCCCATGGGCAGTTTGCACAGATGGAAGTTGGTAGGGAGTTGCTGGAAAAGTGCAAAGTCTAAGATGCTTGTGTGATTAATTCTGCTAGGACAAGGCCAGGAAAAATCATCATGGCGACCTGGAAGGAATGGAGAAAGGGAACAACTCCCATCAGAGAAGATGTCACCTGTGAGTCAATAAATTGTATTGTACTGTAATCACTTATATGTCTGCACAGCCTGTGTACCAGTGGTATCAACCCCTTTATGGTCACTATATGTCAGGAATATTGGTGTAATGGTTTATATTCAGAATCATTATTGTTGTATTATTTAGTCGTGATATCTGGAAATGGTGTGGTGGTATTATTCATTCACTATGTGGTGATGATATCTAGTCATGGTGTGGTGGTATTTATTCAGTCACTATGTGGTCGTGATATGTGGCAGTATTATTCAGCCACTATGTAGCGGTGATAGGTGGTCATGGTGTGGCAGAATTATTTGATCTTTGTATAATAGAATCATTGATAATATTAGTCTTGGAGTGGTCAGCAACAGTATGGTGATATTTGTTCCTTTTATATCGGTATTATGTGGTCACTGTACAATCATTATATAGAGGTATCATCCATAGAACATTGTATTCAGCTTTTTGTATGACTTTCTGTATATAAAATACATTACTTTATGTAAATACATATTTATAGACCCCAGTAATGCCACTATTGTGTTGATGCTGGTATGCTGGAGTAGACAGGGCATGATTCTGTTAGGTGGGGCATAGTTAGAGGCGTTTCCGGGTATAATGTCATCTGTATGGGTGTGGTCAGAGGTGTGGCCTGAGGTGATGTCATTTGTTTGGACGTGGTTAGAGGAGTGGCCTAATGTGTCCCTATTTGCAATCTCTAAAAGTTGGGAGGTATGTATGGGCAACAAAGAAAGTCTTATTGCTAGACAGTTTTCATACATGAGGCCCTTAATTCTTTTGATTGAACCACTCCATTCCCAGCATTTACTCGCTCCTCCTCTCCCTGTGACATGATTGTGGGGTACTATTCAGTTGCCATGGCAGTCAAATGTTTAACAAAGGCCTCTGTGGCTGCCATGAACGTAGTATTATTACACCCTGCTCTAGGTTGAATAGGAGGTCACAGTGATTACTATATACCACAGCATAGAACCTGCAGTACATAGTACAATTGCATGTTCAAGTTCCTTAACCCCTTCCCGACATAGGACATACCCATACATCCTAGTGGGAAGTGCGTTCATGCAAATGGACATATACTGTATGTATGTCCTGGTGGCAGTGCGGGCTAAGCGAGCTTCGCACGATTGCGACACTGGGACCAGCGGCACATCATGCCACATCACCTCTGTCCAGCGTGAACTCCGATCACAGTTGACTAACCTCTTAGCTCCGGCGAAGCTAAGTCGCAGTTTCTCCTGCCTGCTCTCGTTCAACCAGACAGCCTAGGAAATGAAAATCACTTCCCGGGCTGTCTGTGATGTCATTCATTGTGGGCATTGTCGGGCAAGGTGATTGACAGTCGCTATGGAGACCAGTAGACAGCAGAAATGCTGTCTACTGGTCTCAATTGTAAATCGCTGATACAAATCCCCTCTGGGGAAAAGGGAAAAAAAAGTAAAAATTTTAAAAAAAGTGAAACACAAACACAAAAAATAAAATAAAAAACACGTACACCACCCTTTTTCCCTTTACAAACACCAATCACCCCAAAAAAGAGAAAATATAAAAAAAGTACACATATTTGGTATCGCCACATGCGTAACGGCCTGCCCTATAAATATGTGATATTAATTAACCCGCTTGGTGAACGGCATTAAAAAAAAAAAATCAAGCTATTTCAATTTTCCTTCATCCCGCATTACATAAAATTGAATAAAAAGCAATCATAAGCTCATATAAATGCCAAAGTTGTACCAATTAAAATGTCCGTTGATCCTGCAAAACAAAGTTCTTACACAGCTCTGTATACGGAAAAATAAAAAAAGTTATGGCTATTAGAAGATAGCGATACATAAGTATTGTTTTACACAATAAAACACTTTTTTTTAAAGCGCTTCAGCTTAAAAAAAAACTATATAAATTGGGTATCACCATAATCATATTGACCCACAAAGTAAAACTAACTTGTCATGTATACTGCACGGTTATCGCTCTTAAAAATAAAAATAAAATTCACTACTAGGATTGCAGTATTTTCTTCAACCTGCCTTCCAAAAATATATTTAAAACTGATCAAAAAGTCTTGTAAACCTGAAGCCATTCTTGCATTTGAAACTTTGAAATGGTGTTTTACCAAAGCTCCTGTTCTGGTTCAGCTCAATCTGTCACTCTCCTTTATTGTGGAAGTTGATGCTTCTGAGGTAGGAGTAAGGGCAGTTATCTCGCAAGGACGTCCCTCATTGACAAACTTGTACCTCTGTGCATTTTTCTTGTGTAGATTCTCCCCTGTGGAAAGAATGACATTGGGAATCAGGAACTTCTTGCTATTGAGCGGGCACTTAAAGAATGGCTTGATTTCTTGTAGGGGACAAGACATCTGATTACAGTAATGACTGACTACAAGAACTTGATTTATCTTGAATCTGCTAGGAGACTTAATCCAAGACAAGCTAGGTGGGCCATATTTTTATGTTATGTATAGACCTGGCTTCAAGAATGTTAAAGGGGTTTTCTCACTACATGCTTTTACATTCATCTTGTGTCTTTTCACAAGCTTACAGCTTCAAATCCAGGGGCGTGTCTGTCCACCCAGTAGGCGTGTTTTCTCTCACTGTGTTTTCCTTGCTCCTTCTTTAGTCATCATCATTCTGTGTCAGCAGGAGAAGGGATAGGATGTCACAGCTCTGCAGACCACCTGCAATAGTCAGTTCTCATGTCTGAAGAGCTGTCACCTCCCTCCCCAGCTCCAGTCCTTGTAACCAGAATACCTGCATTTGTGTAAACAGTTAAACATACAGTCCCCTAATGTTAGAGAAAGTGACATATTGTCATTGTGTCTAGCAGAGTGTATTATATGTGTGTTATATGGGTGGGGTAACAAAGTGTATTAAATGTGTGTTGTATGGGTGGGTGGAGTGACTCCAGCATTGCCCAGATCCTTCACATCAGAGCTGGCCTCAGAGTACTGCAGAGCAGCTTTTAGTTTCACTCTCAAAAAGCTCAGGGGAAGTAAGCAGTGAGAGTGCAGGCAGATGTAGATGTAGCTCTAGACACTCACAGGTTAGCTCATAGCTGCTATACTAAATGATTTAGTTAAATCACACCAATTCCAAAAGTGCTTATTTTTACTGTCCCCATAATGACAGATATGATCTTTGTAGCGAGAAAACCCTTTTAAAGATTATGCATTGTCCCGAAGCTTTTGCACCACTCAATTTCCTGAATAACCAACCAAGCCCATTTTGGCTAACGGTGTTGTAGTCTCAGTGGTATCTGACGACCTTGCCAGTGATAGTAGGCAGCTTCAGCAATTAGCTCCACCTGCTACTCCTGATGGTAAGTAATGTGTACCACTGCAGTTTAGACTCCAGCTGTGCAATGAGTTGCACGTTTGTGTTCTTTGTGGTCATCCAGGAATTGCGTAAATGAAAAGATTAGTTGCTCGCTCTTACTGGCAGAAGTCCAGGCTCCATGATATTACTGCTTATGTTTCCACCTATGTGACTTGTGCTCGGATCAAGGTCCCTCGTGTCTGGTCCATGGGGGAAATTTGTCCTTTGCCCATTCCCCAAAGACCTTGTTCTCATTTATCCATGGATTTTATTACAGATTTGCCCAACTCCAACAAAAAGACGATAATCTGGGTTATTGTCAATCGCTTCAGTAAAATGTGTCCTTTTGTACCATTGTCAGCTTCCTAATTCTAAAGTATTGTTTTGTCTGTTTATTGACCATGTAGTTCACCTTCATGGGATTCCTGAGAGCATTGTTTTCCCCAATGGCTGTACAGTTCGTGGCTAAATTCTGGAAGGCCTTCTGTACTGAACATCAGAATCCAGATGTTCTTTTCTTCGGCATTCCATCCTGAGTCTAATGGTCAGACAGAGAATTTTAATCAGATTCTCACGCAATATTTTAGGTCCTATTGTGCTGATATTCAGGCTAGTTTATCTTTCTCTAGCTGACTTTGCCATTAATAATCCTCACCATGTCTCTACTGACACTTCGCTGTTCTTTTGTAATTATGGTTTTCATCCTTGCTTTAGTTCTCTCTCCCATTCCTGTTTTTCAAATATCCAGAGGTAGAGATAAAATCAAATAAGTTATGGCTCAGGTTCAGTCGAACTTAAAGAAATCCCAATTTAAACAAAAGAAAAATACCGATGAGAAATGTTCTGTGGACCCTTTATTCTCATGGGTGATAAAGTTTGACTTTCCAGCAAGAACCTGAAACTCAAAGGGAGACATGTATGAGTTTTGGCATCAGTTTTCATGCGTATTATAATAGTTTAGAATGCGCATGATTTATGAATCAGCTCTACTGCGGGTCATAAATCAGGCGTACTCTAGCGCCAATATGACATTTCTGGCTCAGGTGAACCACTTTGAAAGTGGTTACCCTGTTCCAGCAGTAATGCACCTAGAATTGCCGTAATGAAGCTATAAATCTATAGCTACGTACAGTTCTAGTGCGCCCTGCGTCCGACACGCCCCCTGAAATCATGCGCATTACAAAGTGTCGCAGGTGCTCTGTAATGCGCCTGATATTGGCGTATGGGCCATTTAAAACTATCGTGAATGGGGCTGTGCTAGATGGCAGGCTGAAAAGGTGCCAAACTTCTGGTGCAGCCCTGTTCAAACTTGTCGCCCAAAGTATCTTGTCATCAGTTGACACCTAGGTTTATTGATCCAGATGAAATTATTCAGGTTATAAATCCAGTTATGTTCCGTTTACACCTTACTCCATCATTTAGAATTCATGATGTTTTCCACAAGTCTCTCCTCAAAATATACATATCCCTGGTCAATCCTCTAAAGAAGTCTCCTCCTGTGGTGCAGGTCAAGGGGAATCTAGAATTTGCAGTTGAGAGAATTGTGGATGTTTGCAGGATGTGTCATACTCTCTAGTATTTAGTACACTGGAAATGGTATGAACCAGAGGAGCAGACATGAGTACTTGCTTCCACAGTTCATGCTGAGGGGGTTTCAGAAAAGATTCCCTCTTAAACTTGATCCAAGACATTAGTGTCAGGTGGTCACTTGTAAAAGTTGGGGGAAGAGGCGGGGTACTGTCAGCAGTGTTCTATCTCCCCTTTAGGATATTCTGGTCTATTTTCAACCTCAGTCACGGTGCTGTTCAGCATCTAGTGTGTTAAGTATCTGGGCCCAGTCACTGGTAGGAATGGGATATTTTAACCTCTCTTTGTGATTCATTCACTGTCTGTGATTGCTGCTTTGTCCTGATTAGTGTTTACTTCTTGCGCTTTAAGAAAGACCTTCTGTCTTCGACATTATCTATGGTATTTCCTCTGTTCCCTGTTTCAGTACTGCGTTCCCCTCCGGGATTGACCTCAGCATGTCTGACCACATCTTGTCTGTTCCTGTCTATTCTCTGCCTGTTTATTCTGGTTCGTTGGTGTATTTCTGTCTATATCATTGCTTTCCGGTGTGTGGCACATGTGCAGGGTCACCCCATTCGAGGCAAGTGCTCAACTTTAAGAAGAGAAAGGTCAGGGAAAGACAGATCCCTGTCATGCAGTGCTTCCTGTCATCAAACAACTGCTGTAGATCTAAAGGAAGCACGCAGATAATATATTTAGGAGGACCTGTATGAAAACTGTCTAGATCTAAGACATTCTTTGTTGCCCATAACAACCAATCAGAGCTCCCCTGTCGTTTCATATAGTGCTCTGAAAACATGAAAGGGGAACACTGATTGGTTGCTGTGGGCAACAAAGAAATTCTTAGACTTGGACAGTTTTCATACATGTCCCCCTTAGTCTTGAGAATAGATGGCTCTGGATAGACATGATTAATTACGTATAGTAAGTACATAAATGGACCCTACAAAAAATATGAGGAAAAGCTATTTCATGTAAAACCACCTCAAAAGACAAGATGACACTTCTTTCATCTGGAGAAGAAAGGATTCAGTGTGTAGAAGAGAAAACCCTTCTTCAACATGAGAACTGTGAATATCTGAAATAGCCCCCTGAGGAGTGGGTCACAGCAGGAACAGTTGAGAGTTTCAAGACAGGCTTAGAAAACCACTTAGTAATAAATAATATTCATACATACTGTATGTAACCATATAAAACATCTGGACCTAGTCTGATGGAAACTCTGGGATCAGGAATGAAATCTTCCAGAGGGTACAATGGTTCTTGCCTTATGGGTTGCAAAGGCTTCATCAGTAGGGAAACTAAGCTTAAAAAACTCCTTATCTGACTCCCTTTATCCACATTTTTCCCCAGCCTTGAACTTGATGGACCTATATCTTTATTCAACTGTATTAATGATGTAACTATGTAGCTATTTATTGCAAAAGTGGAAAACTTTGGAAGAGATATTTAGAATAATTTTATTCTAAATAACATCTCTTCCAAAGTATGTATGAATATTATTTATTAGTAAGTGCTTTTCTAAGCCTTTCTTGAAACTCTCAACTGTTCCTGCTGTGACTGACTCCTCCGGCAGCTTTTCCAGAGATTCACAGTTCTCTGGAACATATATATTCTAAATAATATCTCTTCAGAAATCTTCCACTTTTGCAATAAATAGTTGCATAGTTACATCGTTAACACAGCTGAAAAAAGACATAGGTCCATCAAGTTCAAGACTGGGGAAAAATGTCAATAAAGGGAGAGAGATAGGGAGCTTTTTAAGCTTAGTGTATGTTAGTTTGTATTATAACACTTAACTCTTTTAAGTTTTGAATGTCCCCCTACAGCACAAATCATATTTTAATTGAAGTAATACATTTTATTATGCAACACCTAATTGAATAAATGATCTTAGAAGTATAATTGACAAAATCTCAGACTAAGAAATTGAAGAGATTTATCTGCTTATATGACAGTTATGTAATCATGACCCTAGGCAATGCCTACCCTTTGCTACCCTTGACCAAACCCCAGATCCCTTCCCCAAGGAAGACACCGAGACCTAGGTTGGATAAAATGGCCACAGCAGCCGTTTATTTAACAGACAAACATAACAACATATTGCAAATGAGCATAGCCAAATACCCATTTGCCCAAAACCCCAACTCCCAAAACCTTCCAGCACTTTCCCAAACATCCATGAGAACCAACTTGGGGCTGAGGTCCTTGGAGCCATGATGAACCGTAGGAGCAGAGCCTGGCGACATCCTCCTCTTCTCACCGTAGTCTTTTACCCCCAGCCG
Organism: Phyllomedusa bahiana; assembly: GCA_025379985.1. Lineage (NCBI taxonomy): Eukaryota > Metazoa > Chordata > Amphibia > Anura > Hylidae > Phyllomedusa > Phyllomedusa bahiana. Next base: position 35,582 of record JAODAL010016623.1, on the reverse strand, counting down.
TCACCCCCGGCTTCAGGGCACCAAAAGCCACCTCAGGCGGCTAACCGTACAGTAACCTGCTCCCAAGGACGCTGCCCTGTGGAGCCCGAACCTTCGCCAGCCCTGTCCACCCAAACACTGGGAGCCAAGCTGAGCCTGACTCCCCCACAACTTTCCACCGACTCCAAGGACCCCAACCCGCCACAGCTAGCGATCATGACTCCTCATGAGCGCGACGCCCCCCACAGCCCCAAGGCCCGCTCCAAGCCCTCACGTATGTCTAAAGACCACAGATCCAACCCGACGGCGTTCAGGTGAACGCCGTCTCTCCTCCAAAACTCCCCCGCACCCGGTTCCAACTCCCTATGCCGAAGCACAAAACCCCCATTTCTAGAAACAAAAGACGCCACCGCTCTGTTTACTTTAATTCGTGCCCTATTAATCCCCTCTGACGAATCAGCCTGCCTCCACGATAGCCTAGGCACAATGTCTGACCAAGTGTCACCATCCCCGGGTATAGGGACCATAGCTTCAGGAAGTCATACCGTATGTCCCTAATCAACTCCCTAATGGGACACAAACCCAAATCGTTACCCCCGACATGAAAAACGACCATATCAGGGGCCCGGTCCCATGAAGCAAATAGCTGAAACTCCGGTAGGACCTGACTCCATCTAAGTCCTCCCTTTCCGATCCACCGGACTATCGGCACCTCTTCCGGGATACCCAGTTGTCGACCGCTCGCTCGCAGCACTGCACGCTCCGCTCCCCAGTGCACGAACGAGTGGCCAAAGATCCAAATTAAATGACACCCTGAAATGAGAGAAACACAACAAACAACAGAAAACACCAACACATGTTACACCACCCGTGTCACTGCCTTCCTTTACAAAGAGCCCTGTATCAAGTGCGGGCGAATATATAACTTATACCGATCCGACTCCCATCTGCCTATTTTTTTAACCGCTTCCACATCTAGCCCCCACCCTGCTGCTTCCGTGGTAGCACCAATTCTGAAGGAATGTGGCGCAAAATGAGTCGGATCCAGTCCCAATTCTTCTAGACAGCGACGAAAAACCGCTGAGAATTGAAACCGGGACAAGAATCTTCCATCTGCATGAGTCAAGGGACCCTGTTCCCCACCGTAATGTCGCCGGTACCCTGTAAAACACCGAACTGGGCACATAGGGGAACCTCCGACCACCCCCATCCGCAATGTTTTTCCCTTTCCAAGCTGATCCGTTTTCGACTTCCTTTTCCGAATTATCAGACAACCCTCCCTGATTTGCACGTCTTCGCCCCTTAATCCCCCTGCCGCCGTCCTACTTGGACTAACTAACTCCCCAACTCGTAACGCGCCAAAAAAGGCCAAAGAAAAAGCAAGACGAAAAAGAATGACCTCGAATTTCGAATCGCATACCAACTCCAACTTATCCCCTAGCCGCTCCAGCAGCTGAAACACTACAGGGCGACGCCTATCCCCCCTCGTCGTACCTCGCCTATAACCCTTTAAGGCCTGTACGACACCAAAAACCTTGGTTACATCCACCATGCCCGGGCCTTAAAGTTGAAAGCCAAACCTGACACGAACCGTGTCACCTTCGACACCGACCAACCGCTATTAGCCGCATGACCAATGAAGCTGAAGAGAGCAGCCGCTCTCTCTCCATCCGAAGACAACGGCCCTATCCCGCCAACCACTGTTCCCACAATGCCCATGACGCTGCGTACGATTCCCAGGTCCACCCAGTTAGCGATGACCTGAACAGTTGGGTCGCGGAACTGAAACCAAGGTCCATAGCTCCTCTGGGCACGCCAACCCCTCCGACGCTGCCTCCGGTGCCAACTCCCGAAAACGATCCAGCTGCAAGCGAGATAGAGCGTCAGCTAAATCATTCTGTACCCCTGGTACATGCATAGCCAACACCCACATATTCAATCCCAGGCACCTTAAAACCAACCGTCGCAGTAAACAGAGAACCGGGGGGGAAGAGGCCGATAGAGAGTTAATGGCCTACACCACCCCCAGGTTATCACAATTGAAGCCAATTTTCTTGTTCACGAAACGTTGACCCCAAATCTCAACTGCTAGTACTATCAGAAACAACTCCAGTAACGCTAAGTTTTTAACCAACCCCGATTCTACCCACCCCTCCGGCCAACGTCCTGCGCACCATTCCCCCTGACAATATGCCCCGAATCCCACACTTCCTGCGGCATCTGTAAACACCTCGATGTCCGCTTTGCTATCCGCCTTGTCCAAAATGATCAACCTCCCATTATAACCCTCTAAAAATGAACTCCATACCCTCAAGTCCTCCTTCATACATGTCGACAACCAAATGAAATGATGATGGGCCTGAACCCCCGCCTTCGCTTGTGGAATGTGCCGCGAAAACACCCTGCACATTGGCATTATCCTACAAGCAAAGTTAAGTTTTCCCAACAGGGACTGCAACTCCCGCAGCGTCACCTTCTTGCATGATAATAACCTGGCAGTTTCCCTTCTCATGTCCCCTAACTTGTCCTCCGGAAGGCGACATTCCATCAAAACCAAATCAATTTGAATCCCCAAAAAATTAATTGTGGTGGTCGGGCCCTCAGTTTTATCCGGGGCTAATGGAACCCCAAAATGCCCCGCCACCCATTGCATTGATGCCAACAGCGACCCGCATACCTCTGAGTCCGCTGGGCCAATGCACAAAAAATCATCCAAGTAATGAATGACGGATGATAGTCCCGACACGTCCCGCACCACCCATTCCAAAAAGCAGCTGAATGCTTCGAAATAAAAACATGAGATCGAACAACCCATAGGTAAACACTGATCGACAAAAAACGACCCATCCCAATAACATCCCAACAGCCGGGCACTTTCGGGGTGCATCGGCAACAAGTGAAATGCGGATTCGATATCCGTTTTCGCCATGAGAGCCCCCCAGCCATATACCCTCAGCCACCGTAGTGCGGCATCAAACGATGTATAGACCACGGAACATAGTTCCGGGTCAATGCCATCATTGACCGATAACCCTTTTGGGAATGATAGATGATGAATTAAACGGAATTTGTTTGGCTCATTTTTTGGAACCACTCCCAACGGGGAAACCACCAAATCCGGTGCTGGCAAAGATGCAAATGGGCCCGACATCCGTCCCATTGCGACCTCCTTTGCCAACTTGTCCGCTACCACACCCGGGTGTAACAGAGCCGACCGCAAATTCTTCGTCGAAAAGGGGACCTCATGGGCGGGCGATGGGATCCGAAAGCCCTCACCAAAACCGAGTCCCCGAATCCCTCGACGGAGAACCCCCAAGTAGGCCCCCTATACGCTCCTCCGGCACCAGCCCGCCAGGACCGGCCGTCCACGATCCGTCCCTCGAACGACCGCTGATCCCCATCATGGTATCCTCCGGCTCTGCCTCACGCTGTCGCTCCCTGGCGGATCCCCCGACCGGAACATTGCCAGGGGAACCCGCCGCTGCTGGAACCATGACGACTGGCGCCACAGCCGGCGCCACCCCCGAACTGGGCTAGTGCCTACTGCGCTCCGTTGGGCCCGCCCGCCGATATGGATTCCTCCCGGGCCGGACAGCGCGCGACCGCCCAGACGATCGCGCCGCCCGACCCGGAGGGTCCCTGGAGGTGCTCCATCGGCAAACACGGGCCCTGGGGGTCACCTCAGGGCTCAACCGCTCAGAAGGGCGGGTCCTGCGCCTAGTCTGCGCCACCGGACCAGTACCCTCCCCCAGAGGGATAGAGGCCTCAACCGCCATATCAGCCCCCAGCGCGCCCCACACCTGCCGCTCCAGCCAAGCGGGGCCACGCTCGTCCACTGCACTTCTGAGCTGTGACAACAGCTCCTCAATGCCGCCGGTGCCTGCCATTATAAACGATACCGCCAGGAACAGCGCGCGACAGCAAGCACTCACTGCTTCCTTACTGCTGTCCGTGCGACTGTTCCCGCGCGGCGCGGGGTCCGGCTATATATCCCGGCTCCTGCCCGCACGCCGCACGCGCGACTCCGCCCCCTGACCTGACGCAACGGCCGGCGCGCCGGGTCATGTGGGGCCTCCCATTAGGGCTGCGCACCCATGTCCGGCCCCGGTCTCACTTGCTAAATATTACTTGCAATAAGGATATTTGTTTTTTTGTGTTAAAATGCTGTTAAGAATGTTATTCTATTTTGATCGCTGTACTTTAGGAGAATATACTCATAGTTGTATTATACGTTAAATACATGTATTTATTATTAATTTTAATTTTTTTAATTTCATATACTATATCCTACAAGGACTATTAATTCTATGTTTTTTACTTGAGGAAGGAGGAAATATGGTACCCTTAACCTGATTGTGGGAAAATGTATTTTCTGTTGTTTATGCTGCCTTATCTGAAAGCAGCATATTATAGAGGGAGATAAGTTGAGCTCTATGAAATATAAAATTATTTGTGGAGAGAAGCTCAGCCCCTGTGATATAATAGGGTACATGATAGAGGAGAGAAGTTGAGCTCTGTGATATATAGGGTTATATGATAGAGGAGAGAAGCTGAGCTCTGAGATATATATGGAGTTAGATGATAGAGGAGAGAAGTTGAGCTCTGTGTTATATAGATTTATATAACAGAGTTATAGAAGCTAAGTTTGGTGATATATAGTATCTCACAAAAGTGAGTACACCCCTCACATATTTGTACATATTGTATTATAATTTATATGGGACAACACTGAAGATACGATGCTTTCATAAAATGTAAAGTATTATTATTTATTTTAGAATGCACTTAGTTCCAGAGTGTTATACATTCAAGGGGGGTCACATACATAACATAGGTCAAACTAGTACAAAAGTGATGATAATTAACTAACAACTGGTACAAAGGGAGAGAGGGCCCTGCTTGCGAGGGCTTATAGTCTACAGGATTAAAGTAGTCATTATACAGCTTGTATAATAGCATAAATTTGGTGTGCACTCAAAATAACTCAACACACAGCCAGTAATGTCTAAACTGCTGGCAACAAAAGTGAGTACACTCCTAAGTGAAAATGGAAAAAATTGTGCCCAAAGTATCAATATTTTGTGCAGCCACCACTAATTTCCAGCACTGCATTAACTCTTTGGGCATGGAAGTCACTAGACCTTCATAGGTTGCAGCCACGCAATCTTCTTTACTCCTCCATGACAACATCACGCAGCTGGGGGATGTTAGAGAATTGGGACCCCTTCTTTCCTCTTTTTTGGGGGATCCCCCATGGATGCTCAAAAGGGTTTAGTTCGGGAGACAGGGTTTTTGGCCAGCCCTTTCTTGATCTAAAAAAATTTTGTTAGGCGGTTAAAAACATTTAAAAAAAAATTTTTTTCAGGGGGAAAAGAGAAAAACGAGGGGGAAAAAAAGGGGGAAAATTTTTCCCGTATAAAAAAATTCAAACATAAAATCCCCGAGCTAAAATTTTCCCAAGAACAGTTTCCCCTAAAGACATTGAAAAAGGATTTTACAGGGAAACCCAAAGGAAAATAAGCTGACAAATAGGTAATAGGGGTTTTTGGGGCCAATCCACCCCAAGACATGTCGAACCCAACCTTTTAAATCCGATAAAGCTAGAGTCCCGGCGTTGGAAACTTTCCAAACACAATGGAGGGGGCCCTTTTTTGATAAAAAAAAAAAGAACGCAACAAAAAAAAAAAAGAAAAAACAAAGTAAACTAACATGGAGCCGGTTTTTCAGCTCTAAAAAGAACTCAAAAAAAATTTAAAAAATTTTAAAAATAAAAAGAGCAGATAAAGGGGGGTGGGGGGGGGGGGGGGCACAAGGTTATAATTTAACCTAAAATACCCCCCCGGTTTATGTCTTGTTGGGGAAACCCCAACCCACCAAATTTCCGAAAATTGAGGGAAACCCCCCAGAAAAACTAAAGGGAAAAAAATTTGAAAAACACCTTTTTAAAAAAGGGAAATTTAAATTTGGGGGGGATAACGGAAAAACCCGAAAAAATATTTAAAAAGGTTTAAAAATTTCCCTTCCCATACCAATTTTTCAAAGGGGGCCCCCAAAATACAAAAAAAAAGTTTTTTCCCCCAGGGAAATTTTTAAAACCTATAATCTCTGGGAATGGGTCTTAACAAAAACCCTAAGTACATTTTCGGACAAATATTTTACAGGGCCGGTTTGTACAAAGGAAATTTCCAGGGAATAAAAACCCCAAAAAAAGTCCCCTTAAGGGTTATGCCCAAAAAAAATGGAAACCAGGAGAAAACCTGGATAAGTTGTGGGTGTGACAACCTATTCCACTTGCCAAAAAGACCTGGTTTGGGTGGCAGTTTTTTCCCTTTTTTTCCCCAAAATTGAGTAGTTATACCGCAAGGGGGTAAAAGGGAAATTTACCCTAAATTTACAAAAGAAAAACTTTACTTTAAAAAAAACTACTTTTAAAAATTTCCCAAAAGATTTTTATCTGCAATTAGTAAAGGGGGCCCCCATGGAGCTACCCCATCCCCATCCTGGCCAACCTTCCAAAAAAGGGTTTGGGGGGAATACCAGGTCAAATCTATGATACAAAAAAAACCCTTTTTTTGATTTTTATCCTATGGTATGGGCGCAAACAACACCCACCTTTTGTTAATTTTGGGGGGCGGGAATGTACCTCAATAAAAAGCCGTTTTTTTGAAAATACAAAAAATAATGAATTAACCTTTGCTTTACAGGGACATGGGAAAAAAGAGTCCCCCTTTTTGGACATCCTCCTTAAAGGGGGATAAAACAGGGAAAGTGTCAAAATTTCTACCCAATATAGAAAAAAACCCGGCTCGAGGCAAATTTTAAAATTTAGAGCAAATATTTGCCACTTAAAAGGAAAACCCCCCAAAAACAGTTTCAGCCATACCCCCCAAAGGAGAATAAACCCTTAGGGGCCCAAAAAAACTTGTACCCTAGAACAATTTAAAGGGAAATAGAAAAAGAAAAAAGACCCAAAAGGGTTTGTCCAAAGAAAGGGTAAAAAAAATGTCCCTCTTATTTAAAACAAAGAAAAAAGTACGCCAAAAACCCCAAACCCAATTGTTAAACACCAATCCCAAAAATTAAAAAAAAAAGAAAAGGATTTAAAAAAACAAAAACTCATTTTTTCCCCAAAACTATAGAAAAATTAAAAAAAAATAAGGGCCTTAAATTTTTTAGAAAAGTAAAATAAACTAAAACAGGACCCTATAAATTAGCAAAATTTTGGAAAAGGGAGTCCAAAAGTGTCCCCAAAGGGGTAAAAAACCAAAAGGGAATGGGAAATCCCACCAAGCACAATTTAACCCCGAAAGAACACGTACTACTTTGGCCCATCTTTAAAAGGATTTAAATTTCATGTGGAGGCCACGCTGTAATCCAAGCAGGGAATGAAACAAAAAAAAAACCCCTGACTTTTGTGATACAATTTTTTTGAAAAATTATTCTATACACAAATTTCTAAATTTGGGGATAGTGACCATTCATTTATATTATTAAAAGAAAAAATTTAAAAAATAAAAAAAATGTTTGGGAGCATATACGTAAATTGAAAAATGAGGATAAAAAGGGAAAAATCTGCTAGCATTTAAAAAAAAAGCTGGACAAAGCCCTGGTTTGGGTGCAAAAAATTTTTTTTAATTCCTTTTAAGGGGGGAAAAAAAAAAAAGTCTTAAATTTTATGCGATAGAAAGAAAAACAAAACCAAAAAGGGGGGGCGTTGACAGGAATGATCAACACAAAAAGGGATATTTGGATTTTAAATTTAAAAAAACAAGATTTTCCCCCGGGCTAAACTTTAGAAAATGATTTATTTTTTATATACTGAATTTTTTTTCTAAACAAAATGCTTTGCTGTGGGCCTTTTTCCAGTCCTTTCAATTGGTTGTTTCGTACCCCTGTGTCAATTTTTACGGGTGCACTGGGAATTTGGCTGGTATTTTTTGTTTTTTTAAAAGGTGGGAGGGGGGGACTTTTTTAAAATTAGCGGGAACAAGGGGCAAGAGTAGGGCCCCAAACAAGGGCGGCTGGGATCCGCCTTTTTTTTTTCCCTTTTGTTTCCGCTGTTTTAATCAATAAAAAAAAGGGGCTTATTCAAAGCACCGGAATTTTTTTGGGCTGTTGCCGCATGTCAGTAGCTCCCCCCTGAAACGGCAACACAAAACGTACCTACCGGAATGCATTTTTCTTAGCTTAACCCCCAAACACATCTGAGTGGGCCGACTGAAAGCCCGTTACAAAAAAACAAAAAAAACCCCCTGGGGCCCGAAGAAACAAAAGGTTTAGCGTCTTTTTTTCTTTTTTTTTCATATTGTTCCCGCATTTCAAAGGGGTTTTCCCAAAAAACTACCTTTTCCTTAAGGCGCAGGGCACTATACCCGACAAAAGGACTTTGAATTTTTGCTTGTTAGCTTTCACATTCATATTAAGCAGCGGGACTCAAAACAAAGTTTTTACAAAACCATCCCTGTTTACTATCGAGTGCAAGTTCACATATCTGAGCACTATGCAACAACCAGCAACTTTGTCTGAGCGTCTGGTGAAGCTAGCCCAGGTGTTCGATGGAGGGGAATTACACCATGGTAATACGGAACTTAAACAAATCATGGAAGAGCTGGAGATATTAAAAATTAAAGAGCTCAAGCTATGGTGGGATCACCAATCGTTGAAAACATACTGGGAAAGAAAAATCATCCCCAGGGGTTTACGTATAAAAAAACTCCCCTCTTTCAATACAACAGAAGATTTCCTACTTAAATGGAATAATGTATTGACGGACTGTTCCCTGGCCCTGATTAACCTTATCATTGAATATGAAGCAGAAAAATTAAAAGAAATAGAAACGCAAGTGATTATGTTAGAAAATAATTTGGAGGCTTTTAAAAATATGCAGGAACATGAAGAGGCACAAAATAAATTAAAAGATACCGTTAATAAATTAGAAAATGCCATCATGGAAAATAAAAAGAAAAAATATAATAGAGACATTGAAGATTACAAAAACAATAGGGTTTACACGTGGTCCAGGGATAAAACAGTAAATAATACACCTAAAGTCCATCACTAAAAAAAAAGGTGTATAATGAGAGACAAAAGAACAGGTCAGTTTTTCTCAGATATAAGAACTTGGAAAACACAGATTCTGACGACAGGAGTAAAAAAGAGGAATCCCCAGTATGTGAAGACCTCTTCCACAGGATAATAGCAATATCTCCCCAAAAAAAAACGGGAAGGACTGGAAAGAGGAGGTAGGAGAAGTGAGGATGAGAGAGGAAAAGGGAACCACAAGGAAATCAACACGGACACCCAGTTACCCCAAAAGGGGTCAGAACAAAAGAAGATAGAAGATGTACTAGGTGGTCTCATACATACCCTACCATATTGACTTGCAGCACAGAGTTCAAGTATTACAAAAGGACTAAATTTGCTCCTACTTTTGGATACTTGATCTAACAAATTTGTAGGCTGTTAACAGTTAAAAAATTATTTCATGGGGAAGAGATAACGAAGGAGGCAAATAGGGAAAATTATCCCAATATACAAGAATTCAAACATATATACAGAGCTACAAGTTTCTAAGAACATTTGCCTAAAGGACATTGCAGAGTTACGAGAGGAAAGCCATGATATAGAGCGTAGACAAATAGGAATAGTGGTGTGGCCATCCAGCATGACATGTCGAAACCCTACATTTTATCCGATTATAAAAGCTAGAGTCCCGGCGTTGGAAACTTTCCAGAACCACTAATGGAGAGGACCTTTGATATTAACAAAAAAAGAACACACCAAGAAAAAGAAAAAACAAAGTTAATCTAAATTAGCCAGCTTTCAGCTCTAAAAGGAACTCTCAAAGAAAAAAATAAAATTTAACAATACACAAGAAGGCAGAAAAGGGGGGGGGGGGCACAAGTGGGTATGGAATCTTTAACCTATATACCACCCAAGTTGATGTCTTGTTATGGGTGACCACAGCCACTTACCGAAATTGAGGGAAGATCCACAGAATATCTAAAAATAAATTAAGAAAAACAAACCTAACAAAGGAATTAAATTGGGGGCGCTAATGAAAAACAGAAAAAATATTTAATGGTTTAATAATCCATCTATACCAACATATTCTATGGGGCCCTAAAATACTTAAAAATGTGTTTCCACTAGGTTTAAAGACCTATAATCTCTGGTAATGCTCGTTGACCAGAACGCCAAGTACATGGCTGTACAAATTTTACAGGCCGTTAGTACAAGGATTGCCAGGGTATATAAAAGACTCAAAGAGAAGGTCCTTAGGATTAAGTCTAATAAAAAATGGAGCCAGCAAACGCCAGCGGAGCAGAAGAGGTGAGCACTGAGCATATGCCTCTTCAAAGTCGCCGCTGTCACGGGGCCCGGAAGCAATTTACTAAGTCATCGACCCCAGAGGCTATGGAGGGAGTATACCTGGATTAAGTTTTGATGTGACAAGCCTGTATCCAGCTTGCCTTCATGACCTGTTATTGGTTGGGAGTTTTCCTTTTTCCTGAGAAATTGTAGTAGTTATACAACAGGGTCAACAGGAATATATTATCCGAATTACAGTAGAACATTTACTCAAAAATAAAACTACTTTAAGTTCCAAGAAGATTTTTATCTGCATAAGTAGGAACCCCTATGGGAGCTACCTCATCCCCATCTCTGGCAACCTAAAAATGGGTTTGGTGGAATACCAGGTCATCTATTAATAGCAAAAAATCCTTTTTTGGAATTGTATCCTATGGTATGGGCCCTACATCGACGACTCGATGTTAATTTGGTGGTTTGCGATGTAGCGCTCATACAGCAGATATTTTAATATATCAACAATAATGAAAATAATCTTCACTGTTACAGGGCACAATGTGGATAAAAAGAGTCTCCCCTTTTTGGGACATCCACCATAAAAGGAGATGAACACAAGGGATGTGTCATTACTAAAACTCCAATAGATAGAAAAACCGGCTCAGGCAATTCTGATAGTTGAAGAAGCAAATATGTTGCCTCACTCCCCAAATACAGTTCCAAGCCATACCCTATGGAGAAAATACCTAGGGCCAAAAGAACTTGTACCCTAGAATCAGATTATAGAGGAAATAGTAAAAAGAAATAGACCAAAGTTTATCCAAAGAGTGTATAAAAAATGTCAATCTTATTAAATGCAAAGAGAAAAAAGTACCGCAAAAACCTCAATCCACAATTGATTAAACACCAATCCCAAAAATGAAAAACAGAAGAAGGATATAACACAAAAACTCATTTTTCCACAAACTATAGCAGAAATTACAAAGAAATAAGGTCCTTATTTATAGAAATGAAAATATACAAAGACAGGACCCTATATTAGCAGAAATTTATGGAAAAGGTAGTCAAAAGTGTTCCCAAATGGGGTAAACGCTAGCAATGAGTCTCAACCAATCACATTAATCCCAGAAGAGGAACACGTACTACTTGGCTATCTTTAAAAAAAAGGGAAATTTTCTGCATAGTGAGGCACATGCTGTAAATCTATGCAGAATGAGCAAGAAAACTCTGACTTTTGTGATACAGATGGTTTTGAAAAATTATTCTATACGACACTTTCTAAATTGGCGATAGTGACCATGTCATTTTATAATATTGAATGTACAGCATGTAAAAATAAAAAAAAAGTTAGTAGCACTATAAAGTAAGTTGAAAGTGAGATAAGTGAACACTGCAATAGCAATCAAAAAACAAGCTGGACAAAATGTGCTGGTGCTGCGAACATTTGTGAATGTCCATCAGGGCATACAAAAAAGTCTTAAGTTTATGCGATAGAAGAATATCAAACAAATAGGGGAGGGCGATTAACAGGAAAGATCAGAACCAGCAAGAGCATATTGGATATTTTAATTGTAAATCACAATAGTACCTGTCAGAGCTAAATCTTTAGATAGTGATTTTATTATTTATATACTGAGATGAGTAACGCGCCATGACCAGCCGCCCCCCCCCGGCCCCTAGGGTTAGGCGCGGCATGACCCCAACTCTGGGCGCATGCAAAGAGCTAGGGCTGGTCCGCGCGCGCGGTGTTGGGGGCGGATCCTAAGTGCAGAGGTCTGTGAGAACCTCCTCTTCCCCGGCCCAGTGCATTCAGTGTGCGCGGCGCAAGCAGCATCCCCCTCCCCTCCCTCCCTAATTAGAGGGTTATTTGTACGGGATTGGGTTGGCATCTTAGGCCGTCATGAGTGGCTTTTGGCAGCAGGGGTGCTTGGATTCTGGATGAGAAGTTGGGTGATGGAGCATTAGGTATATGACTTCTACAGTTTTTGGTTCTACGTTGACCCGGCCTGCTAAGGTGGGGCTCTTTCAGGCTGGTATCCCTGGAGAGCAAATTGGGTGACCATTCCTAGTATGCTTTTGGACCTCCGAGTCAGTGGAATGCCGGCTGGAGGGGATATGGATGCTTTGTCCCTTCGGTGGATTTGGTCGCCAGGTCGTTTTTAGCTCCAAGGGAACCTCTGCCCCAGTGGGAATGGCACGTTTTGTTGCCTGGTTACGTTGGTTGATTTTGGTTAATGGTGTAGTTATGTTATTAAATGTTTATTTATGTATATATATTTAATGCAAAATAAAGTTGTATGTTGTATTTTTGTTATAAAACTGCTGCTGTGGCCTTTCATTCGCAATCGATGTCGTGAGTATTTTATTTTCATGAAGGCAGGTCACGAGCAGCGGGTAGAGGTTAAAGGGAGAGTGTGTTCTGGGGTTTGAGGGGATTGGTTGGTATTTTGGAGTCAGTAGCAACCTCAGTGGTGCTCAGGGTCATGTTTCTAAATACATATGCTTTGCTGTGCCGTTTTTCAATCCTGCTATTGGGTTGTTAACTTAGCTCCCTGTGTCATATTACAGGGTGCACTGTCATTGGCTAGGTATCTGTTTTTTAAATGGTGGAGGGGAACACTTTTTAAAATTACTGTGAACAAGGGCAAGAGTACCCGAAACGCGTCGGCTGGGATGAGGCCTTTTTTGCCATGTCTGTACCGCTGGCTGTTTATATCAGTATATAATAAAGGAGCTTATTCAGTAGCACCCGGATTTTGGGGTCGTGTTCCGCATGTCAGTAGCTCACCTGAGCGAGAACAACAGCGTACCTACCGAAGATGCATTGTCTTAGGCTGTGGGCACAGCACATCTGAGTGCCGACTGAGAATGCTGTAACATGTAGTGTTGAGCGATTTATCGACAAGAGTTGAAATCGGCAAGGTTTTTAATTGGTGATTCAGAAATTTCCAGATCATGCGATAATTAAGGTTAATCTGAGCCTACACATCTATTATGATCGGCGCCTTTTCGGCGCTTTCCTGTAATTTTCGGTGCGGCCAGCAAATCGAGATTACAGAATATAGGCAGGTGAGAAGTGTGTGCGACGTCATGACGGATGTGTATGGTTGCGGATTGGCTGGAAAAATCACAAGACCTCTCGTTTTACATAGAAACAAGCGTTTCCTGTTTCAGGCCTCAGTGTCTCTCAGCGTCTCATAGGGATAGGACCTGCGGCTCTGTCTGTGGCCAAACAGCTCAGCGAAATTAGTCTATTCTGCACAGAGAAACCTCTATCTATTAGCTGTGATCCTTCAATTAGTCATATTAGAGATTATGGACAGATTTTATGTAGTTAAGCATAGAGAATTTTAAAGCACATCTACGCTGTAAATTCACTGCGGGGGGGAGCAGGGGGCGCCCGCGAGGTGAACACAGACAAGCTCTATCTATAAAGAACACTGGATAAATTTCACCAAGACTAGTGTACACATTGGTGTGGAATAACTTTATTATTAACAGTTTGGTTTTGAAATATTTCCTGATATTGGCAGCCTGAACTTATATTGGGATATCACATCATTTCTCGTAACTGCGTCCTCTTGTTAGGTGCAAAAACTCCCACTTTTATTATGCAGGTATAACTGTTTCTGATATGTGTTTCATTTAATTTTACCCATTACATACACCTGTGACTGTTATATATCCCACCTGCAGTTAAATTACAATATCCAGCAATGCTTGTAGTCAGCACAGGTTGTTGTTGCAAAAATACGTGTTATCATACGAAAACATAACAGTTACGGTTGTTTTTTGACTTTTGCGCACACCAGCATTGTTCATTGACCCAGACATCCACTGTAAATCTTGAAACAGCAATTCTATATTTCCCCACAGGTGAATTGAAAAGGTGCAATAAATACCGTTATTAGACCAAAAACATAACAGTTACGTGGTTTTTTGACTTTTGCACACGCCAGCATTGTTCATTGACTGCAGCATTCACGTAAATCATAAACAGCAATTCTATATTCACTACAGTGAATTGAAAGGTGCAAAAATAAACTGTTTAATTATAACCAAAACATAACAGTTAACGGTGTTTTTTGACTTTTGCACACCAGCATTGTTCATTGACGCACCGCTTCCACGTTTAAAATCCCCCCCCTTAAAACAGCAATTCTATATGTCACCACATTTGAATTGAAAAGGTCAAAAAAACTGTTGTATTATACGAAACATAACAGATACAGACATAACTAGCTCCTTTTCCCGGCACTTCTTTTAATCTGTGGGGGGGTCAGACAGTTTTTAAGAATGGTCATACTGCGGTCCATGACAGGTATAGTCCAATGTTCCAGTGAAACTAAAATGGGGGTTAAAAGACCCCTTTTTTGCGGCATTTTTTAAAAATCTGGGGGGTCATGCGGGTTTGGGGGCTCATGCTGCGTTCCGGGAACGGGGGGATTTTAAAATTTTCCCCAGTTCAAAGTAACATGATGGTTCAAATCATACTCCCCTTCCCTGGCATTTTTTAAAATTTTTTGGGGTGTTTGCGGGTTTTTAAGGGTCAGGCTGTGGTCCCCAAGAAAAGGGATAGGGGAAATGGTCTGTGCTTTTTTTTTTTGGGGGAAACCTTTTAAAACCCCTAATTGTTTTTGCCTAAATGTAGGCACGTACCCTTTTACGTTGTGGTTTGTTAATTTAAAGTTTCCCTCCACCTTTTTTGGGGTTTGAAAAAAATGAAAGGGTTGTTGCCCTCCCATAGACTTTAATGGAAATCGCTCATAATCGAGGGCTAAATATCAAAAAAACCTTATCGAAAAGCGGATAAACTATCGACAATCCCCTCGATCTCGATACCCAAAACGCAATCCCCTAAAACACTAGTCAAACATCCCGGAGAACGGGCAAGGGTACCCTGGCGGAATCCATGGCCAGTTCGTATTTGTCGGGGGTATGGGGGTTTTCGTGGAGGTCAGAGACAGGCAGAAGGTCAGGGCAGGGGGCCAAACTGGCAAGTTTCGGGTAAGTAGGGGAAACGGACGGGTTTAACAGGGGGTAATCGGGGGGACTTCCAACACTCTCTAGACTAGATAACGCACACCAAAGAACGGCAGAGAGTTTTCGGGGGGGGAAACCCTTAAAATAGGGAAACCCGCGCCCGGCAATAGACCAATTATCGGGAAGCTGGCCCTTTAAAAACCCGGCCGCCGTCGGGCAGGGGGGCCGGGCCCCGGGAGGGTTTCACGCCAAAGGCCCGGGACAGGCAGGATCAGCGTACACAGGAGCGTGGACGGGTAAGTGAGCCGGCGCCCGGGCAGCAGGGGGGTGGTCGCAGGCAGCCGCGGCCCCCGCGCCAGACCCCCTGCGGGCACGGGGGCGACCGTGGGGGGCAGCGGCGCCCGCGCCAGCCCCCATTACACCCTTCACTAACAAAATTCAGTCAAGTCTAGTTCATGCCACGATGGACTACAATCAAGTTATTTGTATCACTCAATAATTCTTCTAAACCATTTCCAAAGCTGGTATACAAGTCTGGCTGTGAAGATACTCCTGAATTCACCATGACTAAGCTTTGAAAATATCTGCTTGCATTTATTAAAGAAGGAAATCATGTTCTTCTAATGCAAAAGGTATTATATTTGTGAATCTAAGAAATGCATTTATATGCTCACAAATGCTACTACACCTTTTCTGTTGGGGATAAGAGCATATTTAAGAAAAATGCAAATGCTTATAAAGTATATGTTGGATGTGGGGTGGGAGATTGACAGATTTTGTAAATTAGTGCTCTTTAAATGTGATAGTGCTTTTCTTTTTATCAGTTTCTGAATTGGTAAGTCCATAGTAATTTTACTTTGGTCTTTTACAGTAGGTTCCCTTCCTAAAACATCAAAGGCTTCACATACATTTCTGATGGGAAAGTCAACCTAGCATTATTTTTGCATTTTCTGTATTTTATAACCCAACAAAACACGGAAAAAACAGCTATAGGACATATAACTTGAGTCACTGAAACATATGGTTCTAAGATGTATTCACAGATGAAATCCAGTGAAATAAGTTGGACTTTTACTGGAAAGTATTACCTTAAATCTGATGCTAGAAAGTACAAAAACATGCAATTTTAAGGTATAATTAACAAGTCTATTTTGCTCCCCTGGTGATCTGCAAATGCTGACACAGGTTATAATTCCATTCGCAAGACACATACACAACCAGTATGTGCAATTCATTAAGTTTTCTTTTTTGAGTGTTGAACTCAATGTGTAGACTGAAATCCATAATCTCAGGTTAATAATTTTGTTCTGACAAGTGATGAGCGATTGTGTCAACTATCGTTATCGATTCGATAGTCGATATCGACAATTATCATGACGATATCCGATAGTTGATAACAGATTATCACCGATGACCATTCTAGTCTATGGGAGAGGAACAACACCTTCAGGCTTACACTCCATCAGGGCTGGAGAAGCTGGAATTAACATCCACAACAGTAAACTGGATATGTGCTACATCTTAGGCAACACAATTAGGCAACATCCCTGTCCTGTACCACAGCATGACCCTTAAACCTGCATGACCCACAAATTAAAAGGTGCCAGAAGGCAGTATTATTTGAACCATCATTTTCCTTGAACTGGATACTGACTATCCCTGTCCTGGAACGCAGCATGACCCTTAAACTTGTCTGACCCACAGATTAAAAAGTGACGGAAAAAGGAGTCTTTCAACCACCATTTTAGTTGAACAGGACATTGACTATGCCTTTCCTGGACCGCAGCATGACCCTCAAACCTGTCTGACCCGCAGATTAAAAACTGCTTGAAAAAGGAGTCTTTGAACCACCATTTTAGTTGAACTGGACATTGACTATACCTGTCCTGGACTGCAGTATGACCATTAAACCTGTCTGACCAACAGAATAAAAAGTGACAGAAAAAGGAGTCTTTGAACCACCATTTTAGTTGAACTGGACATTGACTATACCTGTCCTGGGCCACAGCATGAGCCCCAAACCTGCATTACCCACAAATTAAAAAGTACCGGAAAAAGGAGTCTTTGAACCACCATTTTAGTTGAACTGGACATTGACTATGCCTGTCCTGGAGTGCAGCATGACCCTCAAACCTGTCTGACCCACAGATTTGTGGCCGTGACTGGGAGAACGAGGAGGTAAAACTGCTGGACGCAGGTTGCATTAACCACTGAAGAACAGCTTGGCGACGTTGTTCGTTACTGAGATTCACAGGGCCCTGACCCAGCGATGACAGGCTTGACGTCCTGCAACCGACGATCCGCTGGCTTGCGTGTTGTCGCCAGCACTGGAAGGAGCACCTTCTCTCGTACCTCTACCTCCATGTCCTACACCACTCTTTGCTCGCATATCACCTGCATTTTGCTCCATGTTCAGAAAGATAACAATTTAAGAAGGTATGGAAGAGTTTTGACAGTCTCATATTGAAAGAGGGCAAATCACAGCTATTCTTAAATCCCTCTAATTTCCTACAGCCAACTAGATTAGAAACTGAATTGTTTCTAGCAAAATACCTGTGAAATGCGGTCTGGTGGAAGAACCGTAAGACAAAATCAACAGTGTTCTTCCTTCAGTCCCAGGGATTTAAAACGGCCCAGTAGGACTAGGAATTGATAGTTTTCAACAAACTATCATACAAGTGCGCTGTCTGCGCCAAACAGAGATTCACAGAGCGCAATAAAACTATTCAAATGTTACACGGATGAGAAATTGCGTTTTTTGCAGCAATGACAAACGAGAACAGTTACTAGAAAATTGTTCTATCAAAATTGTTGTACAACGTGGCTATTTGAAAAAAACTAGGGCCGTACCACGTGCAATACAGCTATTTAAAAGTTATACGGATAAGAAAAGGTGGTTTTTGCACCAATGAAATACACCAACAGTTACTACAAAATTTCTGTTTTCAAATTTAAGTACAAGGTGGCTCTTTGAAAAAAACTGGTCTGTGCCAAAGTGAAAAACAGCTATTTAAAAGTTATACGCATAAGAAAAGGTAGGTTTTGCACCAATGAAATACTCCTGCAGTTACTCGAAAATTTCTGTATCCTAATATAAGTACAAGGTGGCTCTTTGAACAAAACTGGGCCTGCGCAAAGTGAAAAAAACAGCTATTTAAAAGTTATACGGAAAAGAAAAGATGGGTTTTGCACCAATGAAATACACCTGCAGTTAGTAGAAAATTTCTGTATCCTAATATAAGTACACGGTGGTTCTTTAACCCCTTCACGACCCTGGCCGTATCCATACGTCCAGGTGGTTTGGGGGTTCACGCACCTGGACGTATTGGATTCGTACTGAGGATCGCGCGACTCTAAGGCAGAGTTCGCTGCGATCGGCGCGGGGTGTCAGCTGTTATATTACAGCTGACATCCCGCAGCGTCGGCCCGAACCCCCGGATCGCTCCGGGGGGGGACCCGGGTTAACCCCTTAATTATCGCGAATGATCGGGTCGCGATAATTAAGAGAGACGCAGGAGGAGATTGCTCCTCCTGCGTCTCTGTCGGCGGACAGCGCGCACGGATCGGCCGATCCGTGCTGCTCCTGCCTCCCTACAGACACCACGGAAGGCAGAGAATGCCTTCCCGGGTATGTATGACGTCATGACGCACCGGCCGTGCCCTGTGGGCACGCCCGGCATCGTGACTGACAGTTGTCATAGGAACCAGTCATAGAGCAAACAAAGCTATGTACTGATTCCTATTGAATGAGAAGATCTAAAAGATCTCTAATCATTCAAATCCCCTATGGGGAAAAGTAAAAAAATAACGTGAAAAAGTGTAAAAAAAAAGTAAAAAAAAAGTGAAAAACATGTAAAACATAAACAAAAAAATAAAAGTAAAAACACGTACACCGCCCCTTTTCCACCTTTACAAAACGCCAAATCGCCCCAAAAATGATCAAAAATAAATAAAGTACCCATATTTGGTATCGCCGCGTGCGTTAACGACTGCACTATAAAATCTGTCTCATGTTAATTAACCCGTATGGTGACGCCGTAAAAAAAAACCAAAAAAACAATCACAGAAATTAAGATTATTGTTCATCCCGCCAGCACATAAAATGGAATAAAAAGCGATCAAAAACTCCTATAAAACGCCAAAGTTGTACCAATTAAAACGTCAGTTCATCCCGCAAAAAAAAGTCCTCATACATCTCTGTATACGGAAAAAATTAGAAAATGTAGAGCTCTCAGAAGATAGCGATGCATAAATATTGTTTTACAACTATAAAAACACTTTTCTTTTTTTTTAAAGTGCTTCAGCTTAAAAAAAAACTATATAAAATAGGGTATCGCCATAATCGATAGCGACCCAGAGAGTAAAGCTAACTTATAGGATACTGCATGGTGAGCCCTGTTAAAAAATAAAAATAAAAAACACTACTAGGATTGCAGTATTTTTACTTCACCCTGGCCTCCAAAAAATGGATTTAAAAGCGATCAAAAATAGCCTTGTCCCCCCAAAATATGATACTAATAAAAACGTCAACTCATCTTGCAAAAAACAAAGTCCCTACACAGCTCCAAGCAAGACTAAGAAATTTAAAAAGTTATGGCTCTCGGACTATGGCGATGCAAAAACATATTTTCTGTTGAAATAAAGTGTTTTTATTGTATAAAAGCAGTAAAACATAAAAAAATATACAAATTGGATATCGGTGTAATCGTATTGACTGCTGAGTAAAGCTACCATGTCATATATACCGTACACAGTGACCGCTATAAAAAATAAAATAAAAAACACTACCAAGATTGCTGTACTTTTGTTCAAAACATCTCACAAAAACCTTAATAATAAAGTGAACATGCTTCATATGCACCACATATGGTACCAATAAAACCTTCAACTCATCCCGCAAAAAACAAGCCCATACACAGCTCTGCACACAGCAAAATAAAAAAGTTATGGCTGTCAGAATAGGACAACATAAAAACGCAATTTTTTATAGACTTATTTCTACTGTGTAAAAGTAATAAAACAGAAAAAACTATATAAAACCTATATCATTGTAATTGTACCGACCCCCATAGTAAAGTTATCACATCATTTACACTGCACGGCGAATGCTGTAAAAATTGAAACTCAAAAAAACACATGACCGAACTGCGTTTTTCCCCCATTTTCATTGCCCAATGCTAAAAAAAAACTATGGAACACCTGTGCATCCAAACGCACAGTACACCCTAGATGAGATCCCTGATGGGTGTTGAATCCAAAATGGGGCGATTCTGGAAGGTTTCGCCTGTTCTACTACTTTGGGGGCTTTGCAAATGCGACATGGCCCCACAAAATCTGCGTTCCAAAAGAGCCAAATAGCGCTCCCTCCTTTATACGCCTGCTATGCACCCAAACAGCAGTTTACCCACATGTAGGGTATTGCCGAACTTGGAAGAAATTGCTTAACAAAGTTTTAGGGTTCTTTTTTCCAGGATTCCTTGTATATATGAAACATTTTAAGCTAAAATTGCAGATTATTGAAATAAAATTTTTTTTTAATTTTCACAGCCTTATGCTAAAAAAAATTTGTGAATCACCTGTGGGGTCTATATACTCAATGCACCCCTGGATATATTCATTAAGGGGTGTAGTTTCCAATATGCGGTCTATTTTAGGAGTGTTTATTAAGTTTTAGCACCTTAGGGTGTCCCCAAACCTGAAATGGCACCTAAATAAAATCGTATTGAAAATGAGACCCCAGAGTATAGTAGGTGCTCCTCCTATTCTGGGGCTTATGGTTGAGCCAAATAATGCACTAGGGCCACATATGGGATATCTCTAAAAACGGCAGACCTGGGGGAATTGATATTAAGTTGCATTTACCTAGTCACATTTACCGTATTCCAGTGAATAATGGAAAATCTGCAAAAAAAGTGAAATTTTGAAATTTCACCTCCACTTTGCTTTATTTCTGTGAAATATTCTAAAGGGTTATCAAACTTCCAAAATAGTGTTGTAAATACGTTAAGGGGTCTAGTTTCTCAGATGGTGTCACTTATGGGGGTATCTAACATGCAGGCCCCTCAAAGCCACGTCAGAACTGGAGTGGTCCCTAAAAAAATGTATATTGCAAATTTTCTTGAAAATGTGAGAAATTACTACTAAATTTCTAAGCCCTCTAATGTCGTAAAAAAAAAAAAAAAGACATTTAAAAAATGATGCCAACCTATAGTGGACATATGGTAGATGCTAGTTATAAACTATTTTGTGGGGAATAATTATCTGTCTTGCACGCAGAAATTTTGCAACTTTCAAAATCGCAAATTTTTCAAAATTTTCATGAAATTTTGATATTTTTCACAAACAAACAAGGATTGTATGGATAAAAATTTCTTACTAACTTAAAGCACAATGTGTCACGAGAAAACAGTCTTTGAATCACATGGATAGGTAAAAGTGTCAAAAAGTTATTCTCACATAAAGTGACATATGCCAGATTTCAAAAATAGGGCTGTGTCAGGAAGGTCAAAACAGGCTGGGTCCTTAAGGGGTTAAACAAAACTGGGCTGCGCCAAAGTGAAAAACAGCTATTTAAAAGTTATACGGATAAGTAAAGGTGGGTTTTGCACCAATGAAATACACCTGCAGTTACTAGAAAATTTCTGTATCCTAATATAAGTACAAGGTGGGTCTTTGAACAAAACTGGGCTGCACAAAATAAAAAGTATAACTTCACCTCAGGTGCGAGGTGTGCTGGCCAAAAACTGGTAAAAAAAAGCCATTTCAATGCAGGTTCAAAGCAGAGTCTGGGCTGCACAATATACACTCTCCTTTCAAAAGCCTGCCTGCCTGTCTGTCTGTGTTCGCCCGCTCTAAGCTGATTTGCTGGCCGCCAAAATGACAGGAAGCACCGAAAATGGCGCGATATTAATAGATTATCTGCAGATTCTCACCTAAAATATCGCGTGATCGGAAATTTCCGATCAACCTAAAAATCGTGCCAATTTCAACTTTGTCGATTATAATCGCTCATCCCTAGTTCTGACACATTAAAGGTAAACTCTAGTAAAGGCATGTTCACACTACTGATCACGAAAAATCGGTCCAAAAATTTTATTTTATTTCTAAGTCCGATTGCGCATTCTAAATGTGATAAAAAATAAATAAAATGAATCTATTTAATTATCTGTCTGTCTATGTATCTATCTGTCATAACTACTTTATATGTGCATAGTAAATAGTAAATAGTTAATATATAATGAAGCAATTTTAACTCATCTAGTTTTTGTGCAAAGTTGGAAAAAACCTGCATGTTACATCAAAAGTATTTTTCTTTTTGTTCACAGCTAAAATTGCTTTTATGTTGTTGCAGATCTTTTTTCATTTTATGATAGTTTCATACACCATTTTTTTTTTCAAAAAAAACCTGTGCAGTTTTTTGAGCCAAAGCCAGAAGTGGCTTCAGCAGGAAGGATACATAGAAGTCCTTTGATCACATTTTCCTATCCATTTCAACCCAACTGTGGTGTTGGCTAAAAAATACTGCAGTTGTCCAAAAACAACTATAAGGGTGGCTTATACCACCGTTTGCAGTGATCCTGAGAATCCACCTCCTGCCTTAAAGTACGAAGTGACCATTGATTCCGCCAGAGTGCGGCTACCTGATATTAGAGATGTCACGAGTGCTGTGGCCCTACAATGCCAATGTATTGATCAGCTGGTCGCCATGATTCGGAACCATGATTCGGAACATCTGCGGATGTGCTTTTTCTCCTGCAGCAGCTCTGCTTAGCCTACATCAGGGTGAGATGGATAAATACACAATGCAATTCTGCACGCTCTCCTCAGAGCTTGAGTGGAATAACGAGGCCCTTGTAGCTACCTTCTAGCAAAGCCCCAGAGAATTAAAGATGAGCTGGCCAGTCGTGACCTGTCTTCTTCCCTGGATGAGCTTATTCACTTAGCCCCAGAATCGACATATGGTTCTCTGAGAGATAGCAAGAGCTCTGCATGCAATGCGAAACTGCTCTGCCATGTCAACTTCCACACCTCACACCGGTGTTTCAAAGACCTCCACCAATGGTATCTTCTGACAAACTCATGCAATTGGATAGAGACCACCTAACCATGTAATAACAAATTAATTGTCACCAGCAGCATATCTGCTTCAACTGCAGCAGCTCTGAGCACTTCATTAAGGACTGCCCGCTGCGTCCAGGAAACTTTCTCACTCAGGCTTCATCTCTACATGTGAAAACTATCTCTCCACGTCTGACCATGCCGGTCATCCTCACTTCCTCATCCAGTACCACATTTTAAGTCTCAACTTTCTTAGATTTTTGATGAGTCAGAAATATTGTGGATATGTCACTGGTGTCCAAGTTTCTTCTCCCTGTGGTCCAGAGAGAGTTCATTCAATTTTGTACCGAGCCTCTGACACTTCAAGTGGGAGCGTTACATAATGAGAAGATGATATTCCATGTGTTGCCTCGTTTCTCCTATGCAATTCTTCTGAGACTTCCATGGCTACAGTGTCATGCTCTTGTTATCAACTGGCAAATGGGCGAGGTCACACGCTGAGGACAAGACTATCATTTCTGCTGTCTCATGGCACCTCGACCATTTCATGCCACTTCGCCACTAATGCTTCCCATTCCACTTTTAGGTCATCTATCTCCATACCAGGAGTTCGCTGATGTCTTCTGTGAGAAGCAAGTAGAGACTCTTCCGCCTCATAGGATCTATGACTATCCAATAGAACAACTGCCGGGCATGACGCCTCTTCAGGGTAGGGTCTACCCACTGTCTGTGCCCGAGATCTAGGCCATGACTTCCTATATTTAGGAAGACTTAAAGAAAGGCTTCATCCACAAGTCCTCCTCTCCTGCCGGCACAGGGTTATTGTTCGTGTTGTTAACAGGGCCTCAAAAAACAGTATCCACTGCCCCTGATCTCCAAGCTCTCTGACCGTCTTGGCCAAGATCTTTACTAAGCTAAACTGGCGGGGAGCTTACAATCTTATTCGCATATGGGAAGGCGATGAGTGGAAGACCGCTTTCAACAACCGTGACGGACACCTTGAGTACTTGGTGACGCCATTCGGTTTATGCGCCTGCCGTTTTTCAAGATTTTGTCAGCGAGATCTTTTAAGATTTCTTATATGTCTGTGTCGTGATAAAGATGATATCTTTATCTTCTCCTCGGATTTAAAGTCTCATTGTGTTCACGCATGGTTGCTTTTTAAACGATAACGAGCCAATCATCTCTACACCAAACTGGAGAAATGACTGTTTGAACAGACCAGCTTACCCTTCCTTGGGTACATAGTTTTTTACTAAGATCTTCAAATGGATCCGACAAAGGTTTCCGTGGTTCTTCAGTGGCTGTCCAACTTTTCTGGCTTTTGACAATTATCAGCAGTTTATTTCTCAGTTTTTCACCCTGGTGGCTCTTATCATGGCTTTAACTAAAAAAGGCAACAACCTTTAACTCTGGCCGCCCGAAGCGGAAAATGCTTTTGTGCGTCTGAAAACTGCCTTTGCTTTTGCTTCAGTCTTGTCTCGTCGAACCTTGAGAAGCCATTATTTCTTGAAGTTGATGCCTCTTCTATAGGAACTGGGGCGTGGCTCTCTCAAAGGACTGCTAACGGGAATTCTGTCACCTGTGGCTACTTTTCCAGGACTTTCTCCCTGCCGTAAAGGAACTACACCATTGAAGATGGAGCCATTGGCCATAAAGTTGGCACTTGAGGGAGTACTGTATCCTGTGAACATATACACAGACCACAAGAACCTTCTTTACCTCCAAACTGCACAGTGTTTAAATCCAGGTCATGTACTTTAGTCTCTTTTCTTCTCCAAATTTAATTTCTTACTTAATTTCAGGCCTGCAGAGAAAAATGTTTAAGCTGATGCCCTTTTCACGCACCTCTGATACTATTGGTCTAGACTCGGAACCACAGCAGATCATACCTCCTGAATGCTTGATTTCTGTGGCTCTCGTCTCCCTTCGGCAAATACTTCCTGGCAAGACCTTTGTGCACCCTGTGCTGAGGAAGCGTATACATCGGTGTGGGCACTTTTCCAAGTTGGATGGGCATCCTAGCACTCAAAAGACCTTACTATTAAATGCTCGACACTATTGGTGGCCTACGCTCTCCGAGGATGTCAAGGATTTCTTGTCCATCTGTCCTACTTGTTCCTGTAATAAGGCTCCATGTCAGAGACCTGCTGTCCTACTACTGCCTTTGCTGATTCCTGGACGCACATTGCCATGGACTTTATTACCAACTTACCTCCTTCTGTAGCCAATACTGTCATCTGGGTGGTTACCGACCATTTTACAAAAATGTTTCACTTCATACCTCTCTGAGGTCTAGCCTCCACTGCATTAACCACTGGCTGTGGCTCAAAAAAACTAGATCAAAAAAAACCTCACACTACATTACAGGTGTGTTTCCCGCTTAGTGTATGGAACAAATCTGTCAGATGTAAACAAACTTTTACAAGCGACGTACTGATTTAAAGTACTGGAAGTAAAAGTTGCCTCATATTTACAATTGCATGTGGTTTGAAACATGAAAGCACTGTTTAATTCAAATAAATCACAACAAAAGTACAAACACATATTGAAAAAAATACAAATAAAGGATGATTTGTTAGCAAACACAGTGGCATTGATGTACCCACAGCAAAATGTCCACAAAAGCCTAAAACCATACTGTAACGATTCGGTGGATCCGCTGGACCACCGCAAGCGATGGTAGCTAAGCCACGCCAGGGAACGGAGTCTAAGTAGCCCCCGGTATTCACCAGAGCCCGCCGCAAAGCGGGATGGACTTGCTGCGGCGTGAGGCTACCAGGTCGTTAACCTGGACGTGACTGGCTTGCGTTGGACGGCCGGGGTACTGCAAGGTACAGAATTGGAATCCAGAGCGTAGTGGGACATGCAGGAGGTCAGGGCAGGCGGCAAGAGGTTCGTAGTCAGATACAGGCAGACGGCGTCTGGAAGGGGCAACAGGCAAGGTCAGAAACGTAGCGGACGGACTGAGTACACGGGTAATCAAACGGACCAATAGAGACACTCTATGCTCACTAAACGCACACAACAAACTGCAAACGAGTGCTGTGGGCGTAAACCTTAAATAGAACCATCGTCGGCAATCAAACCAATTAAGGGACACTGGCCCATTAAATCTAAAACCAAGTGTCGCTCGCGCGCGCTAAGGAACGGGCACGGAGCTCCCGTCGGCCAGCACGGACGGGGAGCGGTGTTCACCGGAGCGGGGCCAGGTAAGGAAGCAGACGCCGGGGACCGCGGGCACGAGGGTGTGGTGCGGGCGGCCGCGGATGCCGCACGAGCCCCCTGCGGAGGAGAGGGACCGGCTGCGGGAGGCAGACGGCGAACGCCCACCACCGTGACAGTACCCCCCCCCTTAGGTTTCCCCCGCTTTTTTTTTAACCTGGCAGAAGGTCAGGGGACAAGTTGGCTCAGGTTACACAACGCTCCTCTGGCCCGAATCCTTTCCAGTCAATGAGGAAAAGAACAGTCTTACCACCCTTACTGGTCTTCTGTGCCAGCACCTCCTTGACTCAAAGATGTTATCCGAGTTGGACACAGGAGTAGGTGAGACAAGCCACCGGGAGAAGCGATTCTGTAACACCGGCTTGAGGAGAGAGACTGGAGGCATTCGGGACCGCAGAGTGGGGGGTGGCAAGCGGAGCTTGTAGGAGACCAGGTTAAGTTGCCTAAGTACAACTAAAGGACCCAGATAATTTAGGGACCAAAACTTGTAACTGGGCACCGGGAAAGCGGATGTACTTGGCAGATAACCACACCCTACACTGGTTAAATATGGGAGGAGGCCTCGTTACACATCGGCCTGAACTTTAGCGCACGGAGGAGGCCACGAACGTTGGGCTTGACGAGTAACTTGCAAGAGTTACTTGATGTCCGAACTTGTGCATCCCTGCAGGAACATGACATGAGGTGGCTAGGAGGGAGTGGTGGGGAGGGATGTAAGCAAACACAATAATAAAGGGGCGCTCCAGCAGATTCTGGAGTCAAGGGGAAATTATAGGAGAATTCCGCCCAGGGGAGGAGGCCGGACCAGTTGTCCTGGACGGGCAGACACAAAATGTCTCAGATTTCGAGCCCAAACACTTGGTTGACCCTCTCCACTGACCGTTGGTACTGAGGGTGGTATGCAGATGTGAAGTCCACTGACCCGTAACTGCGCAAAGGAGAGCCGCCAGAAACTTGGATATGAAACTGGACTCCCCTATCCGAGATGATGTGCAAAGGAGCCCGTGTAACCGGAAGATGTGGAGGAAGAAGAGCTGGGCTAGCTGAGGTGCCGAGGGGTAAGCGGGCAGGGGACAAAATAGCCATTTTGGAAAACTGACAACCACCACACAAATGACTGTGTGCTACCGGATGAGGCCGGCAGGTCAGTGAACAAAAATACATAGCAATATGGGTCCACGGTTTCTAGGACAGAGAGTGCTGAAGCAGCCCGCGGGTTCTGAGGCGAGGAACCTTGTTTCGGGCACATGAGGCACAGGCAGAGCAAAGTCCGAACGTCTTGCATGAGAGTGGAGCCACCAGTAGTATCTGGAGATGAGTTTGTGGACTTGTGAATCAGGATGACCCTAGTTTGAGAAGAATGTTTCCCATTTAAGGATTCGGAGCCGCAAGAGCAGGACGGATTGTAGGTTTCCTGGAGGTATCTGTGAAGATCTAAGGAGCAGCCGAAGAAGTCGTTCCGGAGGAATAATATGCTGTAGTGTTGGCTTCCAAGCCCACAGTATCGGAGATCTGGAGAGTGCGTCCGCCCTGACGTTTTTTTCAGCGGTCGGAGTGTAGAAGGAATTAAAAACGGGCGAAGGAAAAGCGACACTTGGCTTGTCGCGGATTCAACGCTGGGCACCCCGGATTGCAGATAGAGAAGGTTTTTTTGATCAGTGTAGATCTCGAGGGGTGAGAGGCCCCTTCGCAAATGACGCCATTTTTCTAGGGCCAATTTAATAGTTAGAAGTTCCCGGTCACCAATGTGTAGTTGCGCTCGGCTGGGGTGAAGGTCTTGAGAAGAAATCCACAAGTCGCAATTTCCCCGCGGAGGACTTCTGAGAAGAACGGGCGCAAGGCACCAACTGTGGAGGCGTCGACTTCTAAGAAAACGGGGCGCTGAGGGTTGCTGGTCGAGAGAGGAACAGGGAGCAGAAGCAAATGCGGCTTTTAGACGTATTGAAACGCCTCTTGAGCCTCGGGAGGCAGGATTTGGGGTCGGCACCTTCTTGGTGAGGGTACCAGGGAGCCACCATAGATGAGAACTGAGGAATAATTGCCTATATAGTTGGCAAAGCCTACAAAGCGCTGAATTGCCCGAAGGCCACTGGACGAGGCCATTGCAGGACTGCTGAGAGCTTGGCGGGGTCATTTGAAGCCCTTGATCCAGGCCGATGTACCCTAAACGGCAGGGAGGGTGCGTTCGAAAACAGGCACTTTTCCAGCTTGGCATAAAGTTGGTGACTCCGAGAAGCGTTCTGCGTCACCTGGCGGACGTGGTGACGTTTGGTCTCCAGTTATGGAGAATAGATGAGACTGTCGTCCAGATAAACTATTAACACAAAAGTATAGATGGTCCGGAAAAATTCTCATTCACGAAATTTTAAAAAAAGACGGAGCGTTACAGAGACCAAAGGCTTGGACATGATATCAATATGGCCATCTCGGGTGTTAAAGGAGCGTTTTCAACTAGTCACCCTTTCGAATGGAATTAAAATGTAGGCTCCACGGAGATCCAGTTTAGAAAAAAATCTTTGCACCACGTAGCGATCAAAAAGATCGGAGATCATAGCAGGGGGTACCGATTCTTGACAGATATTTTGTTCAGGGCCACGCTAATCGATACAGGGCGGGAGGGTACCATCTTTCTTCTCGACGAAGAAGGAATCGGCTCCCGGCAGGAGACTGACGTACTTGAGTATGAAGCCCCTTGCGTAGGTCTCTTGGATATAGTGGGACATTGCTTTGTCTCCGGACGGAAAGCGGGTAACTCTACCTCGGGGAGAGTAGTACCGGGCTGTAAATCAATAGGGCATTCGAAAGGGCCGGTGCTGAGGCAGAGTTTCGGTTGTTTTTCAGAAAAAACATCAGCATAGTCTGATAGGGAGCAGGCAGACACTGGCGTGAATTCGTAGGTTTGCAGCAGCATCTTGAAGGGCCGGGCGGAGTGCCCGGAGCATCGTGAGTGAAGGCTGGGCCCCATCGAAGAATCTCGCCTGTGTTCCAATTTAGGGTCGGGGATGCTCTTTGCACCAGGGGAGGCCCTGGAGGATCTCTGAAGAGGATCGAGGCTGTACGAGAAGCTTCAAAGTTTCATTGATGTAACGCCCCAATCTGCAAGGTGAGGGGCGCAGTGCAGTTACCGAATGGCATCCTTGAGGCATTCGCCACTGAACGGAGGACACCGAACATGGGTTTCTGCAGGGGGGGTCACTGGAAGCACGGTAATGAGACACCAGAGCATGGATAATGAAGTTCCGGCGGACCCCGACGTCACTGGAAGGCGGTGGCATGGAAAGGTGCTGTCCGGTGAAGTTCCGCAAAGACAGATGGTCAGACGGGGAGAGGCCGCACTGGACACCTAGGATCGCCTCTCCTACGAGCCCTAGGTGTGGAGTTTTCCGGGGCAACGGGACGTCTCCAATGAATGGCCGGAACCGCCGCAGTAGAAGCTCAATAGCCTCAGACGTCGCAGTGTGCATTCTCCTGGGTCAGTTGTGCCCGTTCCACCTGGCATGGGTTGTACTCAAGAACCGTTGGTGGAGGAAGGGAGGGCGTTGGAAGACAGGAGCTAAACGAGGTAGCGGCTGTGGTCGGGTGGACTCGCGTTGGAGGCGGAGTCTTGTTGTCTTCGGCCAAAACGGATAATCGTTCAGGTGGCCAACCGATCAATTGTCCAGTGAGGCAGCGCAGGTCTCGAACCAGGCGAGCTATCCTTAATGCGTCCCGAGAGGGCCTTGCCAAAAAGTTGCACAGAGGCCTCATTGTTCCCGTCTAACTTGAGGCTAGGGTGCGGAACTGCACAGAGTGTGTTCACAGTGGAGTCGCCCTGACGGAGACGGAGAAAAGCTGCGGCAGCTGAGGTGGTGCGACCAGGGATTCATCAAAGACAGTTCGGAACCCCTGGAGGAAGGCTTGCAGGTTAGCGTTAGCAGGGTCTCCTCGGGCCCACAGCGGAGTGTGCCCCAGGCCAGAGCTTCGCCATGTTAGGAGGCTAATAATGAAGGCGACTTTAGCACGCTCAGTGGGAAATTGATGTTCCTGCATCTCATGTGTATTGAACACTGGCATCATGAAAACCTCGGCACTTCTTGGGGGTTCCATCATAGCAGAAGGGGAGCGGCAGATGCAGTGAAGGTCCGGTTGCAGGAGCAGGACGAGCATGGAGCAGGCAGAACAGTGCAGGCGTCCGGGGCAGCGCCGCAGGTGGAGGCAGGCGAGCCGCAAGGTTCTGCATCATGGCCGCGAGCTGTCGATACGATGGCTCTGTGGGCGACAGGCCGTTGTAACGCATCCAGGAGTTTGGGCAGAGGTACCCTGGCGGAATCCATGGCCAGTTTGTACTGTAACGATTCGGTGGATCCGCTGGACCACCACAAGCGATGGTAGCTAAGCCACGCCGGGGTACTGCGAGCTACAGAATCGGAATCCAGAGGCGTAGTCGGACAGGCAGGAGGTCAGGGCAGGCGGCAGAGGTTCGTAGTCAGATACAGGCAGACGGTCAGGGCAGGCGGCAAACAGGCAAAGGTCAGGAAACGTGCGGAACGGATGGTACACGGGTAATCAATTACGGACAAATAGAGCCACTCTAAGCTCACTAAACGCACACAACATACTGGAGCGTGTGCTGGGGGCGTTAACCCTTAAATAGAACCATCGTCGGCAATCAACCAATTAAAGGGACACTGTCCCTTTAAATCTAATCCAAATGTCGCGCGCGCTAAGGAACGGGCACGAGCCCGACGGCCAGCACGGACGGGAGCGGCCCCCATGACACATACTAGTATATACAGTGTCGGACTAGCTCACCGGAGGATCGGTGGATCCTCTGGTGGGGTCTGGGTCTGACACAACGGGGCCCACTGCAGCCCGATATCGCTGAGGGCCCGGTACGGCCCCTTGGTACTCAGCTGGGCCGCGGCGCACTGTAGTTACCGCATCACGCCGCGGCCTCTCTGGTACCGGCTCGGTGGCCGAGGACCTGCCGGAGGAGCGTCCTGGCGCTGGTGACATGAGAACATCACACCACCAGTGTTGGACAGAAGAGGAAATCACTCAGCTGAGGAAGCAGGAAGGTGAGTATTATTGTTATTATTTTTAATGGCGGTTACCTGCCTGAGGGTACCTATATCTATATACCTGCCTGCCTGATGGAACATATATCTACATACCTGCCTATCTGAGGGGACATATATCTATATACCTGCCTGACTGAGGGGACCTATATCTATATACCTGCCTGCATGAGGGTACCTATATCTATATACCTGACTGAGGGGACCGATACCTATATACCAGCCTGAGGGAACATATATCTATATACCTGCCTTCCTGAGGGGACATATATCTATATACCTGCCTGAGGGTACCTATATCTATATACCTGCCTGCCTGAGGGAACATATATCTATATATCTGCTTGACTGATGGGATATATATCTATATACCTGCCTGCCTTAGGGGACCTATATCTATATACCTGCCTGAGAAAACATATATCTATATATCTGCCTGCCTGAGGGAACATATATGTATATACCTGCCTGAGGGGATATATATCTATATACCTGTCTGATTGATGCGACATATATCTATATACCTGCCTGACTGAGGGGACATATCTATATACCAATCTAACTAAGGGAACCTATTTATACCTGTCTAACTGAGGGGACCTATACATGCCTGCCTAACTAAGGAGACCTATATAGCTTGTTTGACCTATGTTGTGTATGCAACTCAAATGTACAGCGATCTGGAATCAAGGGCGCTCTAAAATAAATAATAATAATCTTATGATAGTTGAATAAGGAGGCAAAAGAAAAGAGAAGAAACACAGGTGTTGAAATATCTTTATTTTCCAATATAAATCCTGTTCTTAGTGTTCTATGAAATCTTTAAACTCCCGGATAACCCTTTTGAATACTAAATTAAAAGCATATTATTAAGACTTTAAATTTTTCTTTGAATAGTGTGATAATTCTGTGGTTTAGACTAGTTCTCTCCTGCATAAATATTATCTCAAGGCTATGTATTTGTCGTAGTGTCATCTGGAATGATAAAAAAAACAAAGCATGAAGAGGAGGCGCAAGGAGTGGGGATTAAGATCTAAATTATTTAGTCAGGTCTTGGTCTGTACTATGGGTATTGGTGTCTGATCTGAGGTCTGAATATTGGAGTCTGAGTTATGGGATCTGGTTTGGGGTCTGAATTATGGGGATTGGAGAATTATCTGAATTTTGGTATCTATAATAATTTTGTGTCCTGGTCAAAATGGTTATCCAGGTTTCAGAAAAATTGTTAGTTTATAGAAAATGGCAACCTAACTTACTGTTGTGGGCATCTCCTCCCTTTACATTATCCTCCTTATAATGTTCTTATATTGAAGACAACAAGCAGAGAATATCTGAAAATTGTATATTATATGAAATCCCTCTCCAGTTCCACAGCCCAACAAACCGTACTCTGTCAAAGTTGAAGTGTTCCTAGAAAAAATGTTCAAATGTTGTCAACTGTGATTGATACTTGGATACATTCTTTTAGTAATTGGTTTTTATTATGCCTTTGTACTTGTAA
This sequence comes from Phyllomedusa bahiana, assembly GCA_025379985.1. Classification (NCBI taxonomy): domain Eukaryota; kingdom Metazoa; phylum Chordata; class Amphibia; order Anura; family Hylidae; genus Phyllomedusa; species Phyllomedusa bahiana. The sequence goes on along the minus strand of JAODAL010016623.1, from coordinate 2,471 downwards.
GTGTGGGGTTTTTATGTCATTTTAAGAACCTGAGGTCAGCCTCATACTGACCATTCAAATTACTTAGAATCTCTCAGTTCTGAAGACATGGTGGTCTCCCATCTATGTTGCACCCTATGCCATAATGTTTTAAAAAAATATTTATTACTTAAGTTATATTCACACTTCTGCATAGAGCTTTGCCTGTAGCTGTTGGCAGTTCTGTTACATTTGATGATGAGAATAGCATACAGTGCCACCCTTTCTTTTAAATTTGTGTAGGCCATGATGGACCCACTATTAACCCCTGTGTAAGTCTATGGGGACTACTGCATACTGAAATTGTCATACCATGGATTTAGCACAGTGCTTTGGCTTCCATTATAAACAGAAGCCCCTAAAAAGATATGAGCAGAGCATTAACCTGCTGTTTTCTCAAAACTCTTTTAGTGAAAATGAATACAGTAGTATGGATACTGAAGGTTGGTTTTAATCGTAGTAAAGACAGGTGTTTGCTTTCATGAATTCTCTTAATGCTTGGATCAGTTGTTTAAGTCATCTGACTTACTAAGCAGTGCCTGCAGCTAATTATGATTTATTTTGTTGGCAGAAAGCTGTTGCTTGTAATACATGTGCCTTCTGCTTATAAATACTACAGGCAAAGAACAAAACCTTATTTGACCCTCTGCTAAATAAAATGGAGAAGAACATACTTTCCCTTCTGTACAATGTTCAATTGCAGCAATTGTAGAGTACATCCAACATTTAATAATAAGATTAAAAGATTTACTTACTAAATCTACAGCTGACAACTTCCCTGAAGTCTTTATGCCAAATGATGTTATTTGGGTCTATTTAAAAAATGTTCATGTGCTACACATATTGTGTTTTTATCCTGTCATTATGTATAGATGCCAAAAAAGACAACGTGCCTGAATGTTATGATTAAAATAAACATTTTGTGCGGCATGTATGAACGGGGCTGCGCCAGAAGTCTGGCATATTTTCAGCCCGACAGGCACAGTCCCGTTCGGTTTTGTTTAAAATCGCCGTACGCCAATATCAGGCACGTTACAGAGTGGCTGGGGCACTTTGTAATGCACCTGATTTTACGGGGCGCGAGGGAGGCGGGGCGCACTAGAACCATACGAAACTATAGATTTATAGCTTCAGTACAGCAAATCCAGGCTCATTACTGCTGGAACAGGTAAACCACTTTTAAAGTCATATTGGCGCTAAATCCCTGTTTAGCCCTGCAAAGAGGGGGGTTCAAAAACGGGCCTTTTTATGCTATTTATGCGCATAAAAATTTGGCTTTTAAAAATCCCCAAAATTTAGTGTCCCCTTTGTTTAAAGGGGTTTGCCCCTTTCCCTTTTTAAAACTAAAAATGAATTGGCTGAAAGAAAAAAAAAATATCTTTTTTACACATCTTTCCAGAGAGTGTGCCCCCTGGTCCCTCCCCCGTCTTCTGTTGCTTCCAGCTTTGGCCAAACGAACAACTAAAAATGCAGCCTTGATGACGGAAGAAGGGCAAAAAAAATAAAAAAAATTTACTAAATTAAAGGGGTTTTCTCATTTGCTGTTTCCAGAGCTGCTTTAAAAACCCCGCTTCAAGCTCACACTACCTGTTCAAGCCATGTATGGTTTTACAGCTGTGATTGGCATATCAGCTCTGCTATTCATTGGCATTGCTAACAGAAAAGTGTGAACAGAAAGGCAAAAGGCTTCAGGGCTCTAAACGGCTAATGTTTGTCAGTGACATAGATAAACAAGCTTCCGTTTTACTGATAAGGCACAGCAGTGAATTACATCACTATGGTTGGACAGGGCAGCTGGAGCAAAAAGAGCAAAGAGAAAGCAAATAGAGATGGTCAGAAACCTAGGGAAGCTTTTTTTTTCACCTTTGCCTACATGTTTGAAGCTAATCATTGTAGTGAGAAAACACCTTTAAGACACCTCTCTTCATGGAAGACAGTTGCTCCATTTTACTGGTTGCCATAGCACAAAAGCCAACCTATTACTAAATAGCTAGATAAAGTAAGAACTGCATGTAACTTTGTTTCAATAAAAACCATCAAAATCAATTACCGTATGTCATTACTTCAAAATAGTTGACAGGTCCTTTTACATTGCAAGGCTCAGTGAGTCGGCTGTGAATTGAGGAATGCTACATCCAATAGGTTGGACTGCAAAAGTCTCAGCTCTTTTCCCATGAGCCTTTTAGGTCCAAACAACAATGTATCACGGGTACCAACAGCTTTTGCGTCTAATAGAAAGTGGGAAACTTTGAGGGGTTCTTTTGGGGAAAAAAAAAATCTATTATAGTTTTAGGCTTTAAAGGGCTGGGGTAGGTAGAAAGGGTGATTCCATTTATTTAGGAGCCCAAACTATAGAAAAGGGATTATGCCAATGCCACTACCCCTTTTAAAGTCATGTTAATTCTGGGATCAATGTTTTAAATAGACTTACGTAATATCCCACATGAACCAAT
>JAODAL010016622.1:0-80136 GCA_025379985.1 Phyllomedusa bahiana | reverse complement strand
GAATTAATATTGGTGGAAAAAACCCATTTTTGGGCAAAAACAGCAGTCAGGGTTTTTTGTAGTTGTGATGAGGTTTGGACATGTCAAAAGGGAGTTTTGGGTCCACTCCTCTTTGCAAACCCATCTAAAAACCCTTAAGACTTTGAGGCTTTTTGCGGGGCAACTGGGCTTCAACCCCCTCCATAAGTTTTCCCTTAGGGGTTTTTAAAAGGTTGGAAAATTTTCATGACCAAAAATTGTGCTTTTTTTGGGAGCTACTCCTTAGTTGCCTTGGCGGTAATTTTTTGGGTCATTGCCCTTTGCGGGAAACCCCCCCCCAAGCCCGAAAGTGTTGAGCTTTTTACGTTGTCAATGGGAAACTTTGGGCGTTAGGGGGAAGCCCGGCCACCATAAAAAGGGGTTTTTTTCGAAAGTGACGTCGATTATGAGCGATGCCCCATTAAAGTCATGGGAGAGCAACAACCCTTCATTCTTACACCCAAACAGGGCTGGAGAAGCGGGAATTAACGCCACCAACGGGCAAATGGATCCCTGCTACATCTTGGGAAACAACACTTAGGTTTATAAAACCCACAAAAAAAAAGGGTCACACACCTTTTATATCCCTGTCTTGTACCAAAAAGGCTTAACCCTTAAACCTGCATCACCCAAAAAAATTAAAAAAGTCCCCAAAAAGGCAGTATCATTTAAACCAAAATTTTTACTTGAACGGGGACATTAAATTTATCCCTGTCCGGGGAACGCACCCAATGACCCTAAAAACCGCATGACCCACAGTTTTTAAAAGTGCCGAAAGAAGTACCCTTTAAAACCCCCCATTTTAGGGGAAATGGACTTACAAACCCTGTCCTGCACCGCAGCATGCCCCTTAAACCTGCCCTTGCCCCACAGATTAAAAAGGCCGGAAAAAGGAGTCTTTAAACCCACCATTTTAGTTAAACGGGAAACTTTGATTTAAAAACGTCCGGGAAACGCAGTATGACCATTAAACCTGTCTAAACCCCCAATTAAAAAAGTGAAGAAAAAGGAGTTTTTTCAACCACCATTTTAGTTGAATGGCCCATTGCCCAAACCCTGCCCGGGGATTTAAAGCATGACCCAAAAACCCGTCGCCCCCACAATTAAAAAGTGCCGGAAAAAGGAGTCTTTCAACCACCATTTTATTTTGAACTGGAAATTGACTAGAACTTCCTTTGGACCGCAGTATAAAACCAAATTAAAACCGTCTGCCCCCAGATTAAAAAGTGCCGGAAAAAGGGTCTTTAAAAAAAACCTTTTTTTAATTGAACGGGGCCCATATTTTGTCCCTGTCCTGGGCCACGTTTTAACCTTTAAAAACCTGTCGCCCCCCAAATTTTAAAAAGTGCCGGAAAAAGGAGTTTTAAACCCAACCAAATTTTTTTTTTAAACTGGACATTGACTATACCTGTCCTGTCCACAGGCATCCCCCAAAGGGCCCGGGGGTTTACAGGGGGTTTGGCGGTGAGAGCCCAGGCTGGCGTCTTTTTACTTTTTAAAAAGCAATTTAAAAATCCCCTGATAAACGCAGCAACGAAAATGTCGTGCAAAAAGCAAGGGGGGGGAAGTGTGGGGAACTCCACCCTTTCCCCCTCAGTACACAGTCAAAAACCGGGGGTTGTTTCCCCCCTCCGTATGAGTGCGGACCAATTGGGGCCCCTTCATTGGAAATACTGGTGGTTAACGCTCCTGTTCCACCCGGGGTGCCCATTTTTTTTTGGCATTCTTTTTCTCATTTTACCAACGGATGGGGGAAATTGTCTCTGTCCTTTTTTCTCTGTCCGTGCCCCCAATACTCCATGTCCTCTGATAATCTACATCTGGTCAAGTTTTTCCTGGTACCTCCCTTGTAAAATTCGGGGAAAATTTTTTTTACCAGCTATTTTGAAACATGCAATTTTTTTTTAGTATTTTAAATTTTCTAGAAAAAAAAACATTTTTAAAATGGGGAGGGAATCCCCCCCCATGCCCTTTTGTTTTTTTTTTTTAAATTGTTTTAAAAGGGGGTTGTTTTAATTTTAAGGGTTTTGTTAGCTATTTTAAAAGATTTTGAAAAAAAACAATTTAAATTTTGAAATATTTTTCCTTTAACAGTGTCCAAACCTTTCCCCTGTTTCTGACGGGCCTATCACCCTTGAGCCACTCTTGAAAAATTTTTGAAGAAAAATGTCTTTTTGAAACAAAAATTTTTTTTATAATGGGAAACCTTGGGTATAGCTGAAATTTCAAAGAAAAATTTGCCCCCAAAAATCAAAGCATGCCCCTTTGACCCCTTTGGGGGACAATTTTGAAGAAAAAAATGTTTTTTGGAAACAACTTTTTTTTTTATAAAGGACCTGTATTTAATAGCTGCTTTTTAAAAGCAAAATCCCCCCAAAAATTTAAAAAGCGTGACATTTAAAAAGCCACTTTGGACAATTGTGAAGAAAAAAAGTTTTTAAAGAAAAACTTTTTTTTATAATGGGGACCTGTAGTATTGCTGAAATTTCAAAGAAAGGCGCCCAAAAAAAAATTATAAAAATGACTTCTAAACCACGTTAAAAATTGTGGGGGGAGAAATGCCACTTAGAAGCCACATTTCTTTTTCCAAAAGGGAAAAAAAGATTATTGTTTGTTTTCTCACAGCACATGCCCCAAAAAAAAAATTATAAATAGGGACTTCTCAGCCACTAAAAAAAATTTTGGTGAGGGAAAAAATGGCACTTAAAAGCCCACTTTTTATTTTCCCAAAAAGGAAACCCAAAAAATTTATAGCTGTATTCACAGCAACATACCTAAAAAACCTTTGGAAAAAATGCAAAAAACTTCTTAAGTTTAAAGTGAAAAATGGAATACGGTTTTGTCATAAAACCTTGCTGTTTTTACAGTCTCCTCACAGTAAAACCAGAAAAAGAGAAAAAAATTGCAGTAAGAAATAAATCTTTTTTAAAAAAACTTTTTTCAAGAGGCCCATTTCTTTTTTAAAGGGGAAAGGTTAAGTAAGAAACCGGGCCAACTAACCCGGGAAAATTTGGAATTTTGGGGAAACCCCATCATCAGGGGCCTCCCTTTGATTCATTTTGGGATGAAAGTCAAACGATCCCATTATCTAGGGAAAAGCCGGATGCTTTTTTCTGTAATGACCCCTTTCCAGGTGCTAAGGTCCCTCAGAAATGACGCGGCTGTTTGGGCAGGGAACCCCTCTATGGCGTGCCCACCCGCTGGGGCCATTCGCCATTTTGGATCCCCCAAAAGTCATTGGGCGGGAAAACACATACAAAAACTTTGGGTTTTGAACGCAGATATTCGGCCCATGTCAAAGCTGATCTCTGTGTGTTGGATGTGGCCCTGCATTGCATGCATTGGTGGGGGTGGTAAACAAAGATTGCCAGAGGTCCCCCATTAGGCTTTTTGCCCCCTTTGCCTGCCCCCGGCCGCTAACGCCTTTTTTTGGCACCCCTCCCTTTTGGGTTCAGTCGCTGATATTGTTCCACCTTTGACTTTTGGGGGGAACGTAAACAAAGCAACAGATGTCCCGGGTTGATCAATCAGCAAGGTCTCCTTTTTCCTGCATTTTACTCTCTATTTGGGTGGGTTGGGAAGGGAAAATGGCCCGAGTTTTTTTTTTTGTACCCGGAGATCCAGGAGGGTGGGGGGCCCAGTAACTGTTGTTCATTTTGATGGCCTTTTTTTCGGGGGATCAAAGTTTTGGGGAAAATGGGCATCCCCCAAACAATTTATGTTAAGCGGGGGCCTTTATTTCCCCAAACCTCTGGGGCGAGGGGCACTAGGGAAACTGACTTCCCCAAAATTTTCCCCCTCCGCCTCAAATTCGCGCCAAAACCCCTTTCCAAGGGAAAGGGGGGGTCGGTAAAAACGGTGTCTAGGAAACCTCCCCCTCCCCCGCTGCCTCCCGGCCCCAAACTTTTAACACAAAACCTGGACTTTGGGCCCGGATGAAAAGCACCCTGAAGGGTGATGCGCCCCCCTTGCACTAGCTCTTTGGGCCCCAAACCACTGCCTTTAAAGAAGCCGAGAAATTGTGAAACTGTCAGGGGTTGTGGGTTTTTAAGGAGAAAAGGCTCCGTGTCCGCATCTGTGTCCCCTCTCCTCTTCCCCTCGCTTGGGGGGGACCCGGGGTTTTTTCAGAGTGGGCCCCAAAGGGCGTTTTTCCCGAACTAAGATCAACCCCAATGCTCTGCTTACAAGGGGCATTGTCCCCACTTGGGCCAAATTTTTGGGGGCCTTTTTTTTAAAATGGCAAGGATGGTGCAGAGCTCTTTACCTGCCCCCACTCTCGGTGGCCCCAACAACCCCCGGGGCCCCAAAACCCCTGCCTTTTTCAGGGCCAAAGTGTCCCCCTTTTTGTACTGCGTAATGGCATTGCCTGCCGCCCAAATCGCTGGGGCATGTGGAGGGTGGAATTTCCCCCAGCGTTTTTGCCACGTCAACAATGAGCGGTTTTATGGGGGGGCCGAACTTTAAGCTTTCAACGCAAACCGGTGGGGGAAGCAGGGGCAACGGGGAAAATGGCCCCAACCTTTGTCTTCGAGCCTTCCCCAAGGAAAGGGAGGGCCAAAAAGGGAGCTCTTTAGAAAATTTAGGAAAGCAAGGTTCATGACATTTCCCGGCAAGGGGGTGTGCTCCAGCCCACCGGTTTCTTAAGGGCGGCCGCAATTTCGCCCCCTTTTCCGCCCCACCCCCTTTCCTGGCACAAGGTTCCCTTTGGGAAACCCCGTCACGCTAGGTCTCATTGCGGAGAGCCGTTTCCAAAAGCCTTTCCCGACCCCGTGTGTGGACGGTCCCCCAAGACGATTTTTAAATTTCCCCAAAAGGCCTGGTTTCTTCAGGGGCCCTTTATGCCCCCAGAGGAAATTGGGGGAAAGAACCCGCACCATCCCCGCGGTTTTGAAGGGGCTGGCCCCCGGCCTGAGAGCACACCGCACCCCCGGGACATCCCCCCCAGTCACCCCGTGACTGTCACAGGGGATTTTACCCGGGCCCTTTGGGCCGTGCTTAACTAGTCCCCTGTGGGCGGTGGTCAGATGGCTTTTTCCCGGCCCCCAGATGCAGACAAAAGCGCTTGAAAATTTTTGATGACCGTGGGTGGCCAGGGCAAAAGGGGGGGCTTTTTTTGGCAAAGAAAAGCCTGGTCGGCATCTGGGATTTGGGGGGAGCCAGGGCCATGAAAGTGGCGGAAAACCCCTCTGTGTCCCCCCAGACGGGAAAAGGGAACATTTCCCCAAAGGCCCAAAAACCTGGCAATGCCCACTTTTGGGTTTTGGCTTTGGGATGGTTTTTTTTTTAAAGTGTTTTTTTTTCCCGCTCCCAAACCCGGGAAGGCAGAAAGGGTGGATGCTAGAATGGCCGCTGTACGGCATGCAGGTCGGCCAAAAGGGGGGAAGGAGAAGGGGAGGGGTGGGTCTCTGGTGGTGGTGAGGGGGTACTCGGGGACGGGGGGGCTGAAGCGGAGGGTGATCCCCCGATCATGACTCTGAGGAACTGGGCAGCTGAGGAACGCCTTTGGTTGGGGGGTGGGGGAGGCGGAGACAAGGGGGGTTGGCAGTGGTTGGAGGCCCCGGGGTCGGGCCCGGCCTTTTTTGGGCCAAAAAGTTTCCCCATTTCAAATCATTTCATTTCCCGCATTGACTTGACATGTTGGTTTGGGGGGTTAACCACCTAAGGTTCTTGCCTTTCTTATGCGTTTTCGGCCCAAAGGGGGGCATATGACATTGTGGGTGAATCAGAGGCTTGCTCAAAGGGAAAGGGGGAGGCTTTAGGGGGTCCCCGGACCTTTTTGACGGGGTTTAAACGAGGGCCCGGGGGTTTTCGGGACCGTGGGGTTTTTCGGAATCATATCAAACGGGACTTCGCGACCGGGCCCCTCCCTTTTTTAGGGGGAACCCGTACTGACCCCTACCCCCTCGTCTTCCCCCTCGTCCAGTGATGAAGGCTCCAAGCAAATTTTTGGCCCGAAAAGGGCCACGTTGGATCCGCAATGGGGCCTATCATCATCATCAACACAGGGGGGCTTCGTCGTCCTGACTTCTGAAACCGGAGCGCGGGCTACAAGCAAAGGGACTGCGGCGTTGCCCGACCCCCCCGGGGTTTTTTTCCGGGTTGACCGGTTCCTTTTCCTCCTCTTTATGGATCATTTAAATGGACGCAGAGCAAAAAAATCACCCTTTGGCCCCCTTATCTTTTAACCCTGCCTTCTGACCCCAAACCGGGGAAATTTTTTTCATCAAAGAGGTTTTTTCAGAAAAAGGTTTTTCCCCCAGTGGGGGGTTTTCACGAGTTGAACATTTTGGGGTGCTTTTGTTTTTCAGATGGGTGGTGATTTCTGATGACGGAAAATTTTTTTTGGCCCCTGAAATGGGAGGACGAGGAAAGGGAAGACTTTCCCGGATGCAGGGTTTTTATTAAAACCACTGAAGGGCAGATTTTCTTTCTGTTCGTTACTGGAATTTACAGGGCCCTGACCCAGCGATGACAGGCCCGAGGTCCCGCAACGTTTTCCGCTGGCATGCGTTTTTGGGCGCAAGCATGGGAAGGAGCCCCCTTCTCTCGTTTTCCTCTACCTCCATGTCCTAAACCCCCCCCTTTGCTCCAAAACCCCTGATTTCGTCCATGGGTTTAGAATAAACAAAATTTTAGAAGGAAAGGAAAAATTTTGGGAAAATCCCCTTATTAAAAGCCGGGGGAAAACCCCAGTATTCCCCAAATCCCCCAAAAAACAAACAAAATTGCTTTTTTCAAAAAATAACTGCAAAGTTTGATCTAAACAAGTAACAAAGCTGGCCTGCACCAAAGTGAAAAACCTTTTCTGAAATGTATTGGATTTAATAAAAGGGATTTTTTTTGGGACCCCACCCAAATTTAAACCTTTTGGGGAACTACACCAAAATTTCTGGATTCAAATTTAACTGCAAAGGTTTTCTATCAACAAATCTGGACTGGGGAAAATTTCAAAAAAAAAAATATCCCGTAATTTTATTGGTTTAAAAAAAGGTATTTTTTTTTGGGACCTATCAATTTTACCTGTGGGGGACTACAAAATTGCTGTATTCAAATTAACTTTTTACAAAGTTTAAACTACAACAAAGTTTCCCTCGCCAAAGGGGAAAAAATACGTAACTGAAATGTATTCGGGGGAATTTAAAAAGGGATTTTTGGCACCTATCAATTCACCTGTGGAGACTAAAAAAAAATTTCAGTATTTTACTTTTAAATGCAAGGTGCCTCAATGAACCCAAAACGTTGTGGGACCAAAAATAAAAAAAAACGATCTGTAATGTTTTCGGAAAAATAAAAGGTATTTTTGGCACCTTTCAAAAACATCTGTGGAAACTACACAATTTCTGGGTTCAAATTTAAACCCGCAAGGGGGCTCTACAACCCCAAACAAAAGGGGGTGGGGAAAAGTGCAAAAAACACTTAAACTGTAATGGGTTTCGGAAAAATAAAAGGTATTTTTTGGCACCATCAATTTTACCTGGGGTGACTAAAAATTGCAGTAATTCACATTCAAGTGCAAGGTGCCGCAAAAAACAAAGCTCTAGTGCGCCAAAGTTAAAAAAAAAACGATCTGAAAAATTTTTTTCGGATAATTTCAAGGTATTTTTTGGGCCCCCTCAACCTGTGCTCACTTTCTGGGTTTTTAATTTTTAAATACAAGGGGGGTATTTCAACAAAGGTGGGGAAAGGGCAAAAAATTTAAAATGAACCCTTTTGAAAAGGGAAAACTGATAAAAAAGTGGAAATTTTGCACCTAACAAAGAGAACCCGCAGTTACTAAAAAAGTTTTGTATCCCATAAGTTCAGGGTGTCCAAATCCAGGAAATATTTTCCCAAAAAGAAAAATGTTTAAAAATAAAAGTATTGCCCAAAGTCCAAAACTAAGTTTTTGGTGAACCCTTTTTTCCAGTTTTTTTTTATAGGGGTTGTCTATTTGTTTAATCAAAAATTTTTTGCACCTTTCAATTCACCTGTTTGGGGACATAAATTTGCTGGATTCAAATTTTAAATGCAAGGGGATATTTCAACAAAAGTGGAATGGGCAAAAATTTAAAATAAAACCTATCTTAAATGTTAAATGTAATAAAAGTGGAGTTTTGCATCTAACAAAGGGGACCCGGGAGTTTTCTTTGAAAATATGTGTATCCTAAAAAATTTGGCTACCCAATATCCAGGAAATATTTCAAAAAAAAATGTTTAAAAATAAAACTATTTCAATGTCAAAACTAAGTCTTGGTGAACTTTATCCAGTATTCTTTATTAGTTATTTTCGCCCCCGGGGCCCCCCCCCCCCCCCCCCCCGTGATTTTTCAGCATAGATGCCCTTTAAAATTTTACCAACTAAATAAAATTTTCCCAATCTTTTTTAATCTAACTAAATTGTAAGGACACAGCTAATAGAAAGGGGTTTCTCTGTAAAAAATAAAATAAATTTCGTGGCTGTTTGGACCAAGCAGAGCGCACGCCTTTGCTCTGGCGCTGAAGACCTGAGGTGAACAGGAACGCGTTCTATGAAAAACGAGGTTGTGATTTTTCCAGCCAAGCAACCATACACATCCCAGTATGGTCGCACACACATCTCCCCCTCCCTTTTTCCCTGTGGAATTTGCTGGCCCCCAAAAATTACGGAAGCGCCAAAAAAGGCACGATCTAATAGATAGCACAGTTTTTTAACCAAATTATGATGATCTAAAAAACCGATCCCCATAAAAACGGCCGTTTAAAAATTTGTCGATAAAAATCTCCAACACAGCCACGACCCATTTTTAATGTTGGGGAGGAAAGAGGTTGTCACTCAGGATTTTAGGTACATGGCTCCCCCATTCACTCATTGATGTGGAATTTGCCTTTCCCTTAGCAGGAAACATCCCAAAACAAAAATGTTTTCCCCTCCATGTTGAAGTGGGGAAGTGTTCTTTGGTCATAGGACATTTCTCTCCCCCCCAATTTTAGTTAATGCCAAAAAGCTAAATTTGTGTCCTCTGCAACAGAACTTCCCAAATCACTCACAAATCATCCAGGGGTTATTGGCAAAATTCAGATGGGGTGACATGTCCTTCTTGGCAGGGGGGCCTTGCGGGCACTGCAGATTTTTTAAAACCATTTTATGGTGTAATGTTTTTTACCACGATTTTTTTTTGATGGTGGTCCCAGTGCCTTGGATCATTAACGTTCCATTGTAGCTTTGGGCTGATCTTTCACCTTCCTCTAATCAAGGATCCCACAAGGGGAGATTTAAGCAAGGTTTTCCCCAGATCGATGTTGATTGACAGTCATTTTTTTTCTTTCCCTTTTTAAACTATTGAACCAACTTTGCTCCCTTTTCAGCCACTCTTTTCTTATGGGTTTTTTAAACCCCTTCCCCGTTTTGTGCAGGTCTATGATCTTGTATTAACAACTTTTGAAAGCTCTTGTCTTTCCCAAATTTTTGGGGGCTGATTGATTGAGTTTGGAAGGAGTCTTTTAAAAGGTGATTTTAAACAGTTGTCTTTAATGCAGGTAATAAGTTGATTAGGAGTGTCTAACTGGTCTGACTTTGTCAGTGGGCAAACTAACACAATCAGCAAATGATCAAATAATTATTTCCTTCACTGTATTAGTTAAGTCAGCTAATAAAGATGGGAATGTGGTTGTATTGAATCCCGAACTCTATAGAATACTCAATCAACAAATGTTGTAAGAAGAGAATATGTATTGATCATTAAAAGATAATTCCACAAGTTTGTTTTCCAATAAGCTGAAAAGTCTATTAAATTACGAACAATACAGCGGGTGAAAAAAGTATTGAACATGCAACCAATACATTTTTAAAGGTGCTATTGACATGAAAATCATGACAACCTTTAAAATCCACACAGGCACAGTACTCAAACCCTAGATGTTGTCTCACTACCAGCTTTCACAAGCATCTTGAGCTTTCTCTCTCTCTTACAGTTTAAAATCCAGGGGCAGGTCTCTCCTCCCAGTAGGCGGGTTTTCCTTCACTGAGGACTGGTGACATCATCACACCCCTCCCTGCCCTCTCCTGAGTCATCATTATCATTCTTTATGGGCAGTGGAAGGGAGAGGATGTCACAGCTCTGCAAACCTCGTGCAATGGTCAATTCTTATGCCTGCAGAGCTGTCAGCTCCCTCGTAGGCTGCACAAGCTCTTTGTAACCAGAACACTTGAATTGGTGTAAACAGTTATACTTATAGCCTGATATGATTAAACAAATGTGAGAAATACACTCTTCTCTCCCTCTTATCAGGCAGGAGGTAGAGGGAGAGCACAGTGTGTAAGACTGTGTTAATATGGGTGTGTTATATCTAGCATATAAAGAGTAATTGCCCAGATCCTTCACATAGAGCTGTCACTAGGAGAGAAGGAGATCAGGCAGCCTTTATTACACAGCTCAGAGAGAGTGAAAGACAATGAGAACATAGACACAGACAGCAGCTAGCACAGAAAACCACTTTCAGTTTTGTTTTCACAAAGCTCAGAGGGAAGCATGCAGGCAGCCAATCACAGTACAAGGGGCATTTTCCAACATGAGCTGAACTAAATATCAGGCAGCCAATCACGGCAAAGGGGGGCATGTCCCAATCTGAGGCTTCAGATTTAGCTCACAGATTAGCTCATAATTGCTATAATAAATTATTTCGATAATACAAACCAATTGCAAAAGTACTCATTTTTACTGTCCCCATCATTACAGATATGATCTTTCTAGTGAGACAAACCCTTTAAGTTATCTTTAATAATGAGAAATGAAACAGAGAAAAAGCATTGAACACATGAAGAAAAAGAGTGAAAAAAGCCATGGAAAGTAATGACAGCAACTGAAATCTGTCAGTAATCAGAAGACAATCCTGACACTTAGTGAAAGATAATATAAGATAGTTCAGCTATAAAAAGGTGTCTTATTACTAGAGATGGGCGAAATGATTCTAACTAATTGGAATTCGTTTATAATTTCAGGAAAACCGGTTCGTAACGAAGTCAAACTTTGGGGTTCTTCTCGTGAACAAAGTGTGCTTTTGATTGATAAAATGGCTGCGAGCACATGGCGTTACAAGGGGCAAAGAACTCTGGGAGGAAGAAGGGCATAGCCTACATGATATGTGCAGAGATGAAGCCAATCAGAGACCGGCGGGATTCTGTGACGTCACCACACTATATAAGTCCAGGCGCGACGCTGGGAGCTCACACTTCTCTCACTGTGCTGATTAGGGAAGGTGCTGCCACGGCTGTTTATGATATCTCTTACTAAAGAACTCATTTTTATACAGCGATTTTTGTGGGGTGTCACAGCTTGTCTCAGAGACTGCTTCTCTTAACGTTCTATTTCTGATTTTGTGGGGTATTGGATCTGAAGTCCAGTGTGTGTCCAGTGCAGCTGCATATACATGCTATCTGCTCACAGCACATTGAATATCCAAAGGTTATCTAAGTCTGTTCCTGTTGTATTCATTTAAAAAAAACAGCTTTTTTTACAAAAAAAAAATTCCCACTTTTTTTTGGGGGCTGCTCAATTTTTTGCGAAATTTCCCACCCAAGGGGGTTAACAAAGCGTTGTTTCTGCTTTTTGTGGTAACAAAAAGGAAACCGTTTTTTTTTGCCCGGCAAAAAAGACATTTTTCCTGTGCATAATTCATAATGAAGGTTAATTCCCAATTTTTTTTCTTGTTGTTTTAGTTTTAAAATTACACCCCAAATTGAAAACCCCGCTCAAAGCTGGTATTTTTTTGGTTTGCTCAATTCTTTTGGCAATTTAAAATTCCAGGGTTAATTAAGCTTTTGTTTTTTCCCTGCTTGGGGGTTGACTAAAATAAAAACCTTTTTATTCCCCCGGCAAAAAAAGACATTTTTCCCTTTGTAGCAAAATTTTCATAAAAAAAAGGTTTATTACAATTTTTTTCTCTTTGTTTTTAGCGTAAAAACCCGCCATTGTAACACGCTAAAAAGCTGGTAGTTTTTGGGCCCGCCCCCAATTTTTTTGCCCCAATTTACTTTCCGGGGGGTTAATTTAAAAGCTTTGGTTTTTTGCTGTTGTGGTTACTAAAAGGCCCTTTCTTTTTTCCCGGGCAAAAAAAAACATTTTTCCTGTTGCTTAAATTTCAAAAAACCCGAAGGTTAATTTACAAGTTTTTTCTTTTTTGTGCAGCTTTTAAAAAAAACCAACGCCATTGTAACCGCTAAAAAGTTGGTATTTTTTGGTTGATAAATTTCTTTTGCGAAATTTACACCCGGGGGTTTTAACAAAGGGTATTTTTCTGCAGTTTTTTAATTTAAAGAAAAAAGAAACGTTTTTTTAAACCCCCCCAAAGAAGAAAATTTTTGCCGTAGCAAAATTTTATTTTCCAAAGGGTTTAAATTAAGCCTTTTTGTGCTTTTTACTTTTCAGTAAAAACAGTTTTTTTAAAAAAAGGGCCCACTTACAAAGTCATTTTTTCCTGGCCTTTTGTGGAGGCAACTTATACCCCAAGGGGTTAAACCCAAAGGGGTTTTTTTACAGAGTTTTTTTTGGGAAAAGTCAAAATACAGGGGGGTTTTATTTTTCTTACAGTTAGTTTTGGGGCGATTTTATAAACCCAAATTTTTAAAAACCACTACAGTTTTTTTTGGTGATCGGTTTTTTTTAGATCATTCGAAAATTTTGGGTTTAAAAATTTTTGCATCATCTTTTTTAAGATGGGCCCTTTTTTGGGTTTGTTTTCCTGAAATTTTTTGGGGGCCAGGCAAATCAGATTACAGAATAGAGCAAGGGTGAGATTTTGATTTTAACATTTTTTCCTTTTGAAATTTTTTTTTTGTTTTTTTTTTGGTTGCGTTTTTTGGCCTGAAAAAATTAAAACCATAACTTTTAAATTTTACCATAAACGGCGTTTCCTTTTCCGCCAAAATGTTTCTTTTTGCGGTTTATAAAAAGAAAGCAAGGGGAGGGCCTTTCTCGTGTCAAAAAAAAAGGAAAAACCGAAATTTAAAATTTATTTTTTTTTAAGGGGGAAAACTTTATTTTTTTGGGTTTCCTTAAAAAATTTTATTTTAAATTTTTGGAATTGGTTTGAAATTTTAAAATTTTAAAGGTGGGTTTTGGGAATTTTTAAAGGGGGCTACTGGTTTAAAGGTAGGGGGGACAAAAAGGGCCCCGGGGGAACAAGAAAAGTTTCTTTTTAAAGAAAAGGGAAAAATAAAGTTTTCCCCAAAATTGTTTGGGGTGGCCCAAATTGAAAATTGTTTTTTTTTAACGGGGTTTTCTAGTTGAAAATTAGGATAACCCATTTAAAATTTAAAATACTTTTTCTTTTCTAATTTTAATTTAAGGCTCTTTGTTGGTGAAAAACCCCAAATTCTTTTAAAAATCATATCCCCTTTTCCCGGTTTGGGATTTTTTGCCCCAATTTTGCCATTTAAACATTTTGGGTTGGGGGATTTAAAATTTTTTGTTTTGGAAATTAAAATTTTTAGGAATCCCAGCAAGGTGGGGGAAGGTTTAATTGGGGGGGAAAAATCCCTTTGGAATACCCCAATTTAATTTTAATTTTTGTTTTTTTTTTTTTCCTTTTTTGCTTTGTTCATTGAGGGCTTTTGATTTAATGTGTCCCTGCTTTTTTATTTTCCCGGGAAATTAAAGGGGGGTCCCAAAAAAAATTTTATTTTTTTTATTGGAATTTACTTTCCAGAAAAGGTGTTTCCTTTAAATTTTGGGGCGGGCCCCCCAAGCTTTTTTGAAGATTTATTTTGAATTTTTTAAATTTTTGGTTCAGATTTTTGTGTCCCCTTTTTCCCCCCTTAAAATAGGAGAAAAAATTTCCCTTTTTTTTACCCGAATACATTACGATAGTGTTTTTTGCCTTTTGCCCAGTCCAGATTTTTTAAATAAAAGCCCCCTTGAAGTTAAATTTAAAACCCAGCAATTGTGTAGTTACCAAGGTGAATTGATAGGTCCCAAAAAAATTTCCCTTTTATTTCCGAATACTTTTTGAAAACGTGTTTTTTAAACTTGGCGCGGGCCCGTTTTTTGATAGTTCATTTTTGATTTTAAAAATTTGAATACAGAAATTTTTTGTATCACCACAGGTGAATTGATAGGTGAAAAAAATATTTTTTTATTATCCGAAATTACTTTTACAGATAGTTTTTTTTTGAAACTTTTGCCCAGTCCAGATTTTTTGAAAAGACCACCTTGAATTTTAAATTTTTGAACCCAAAAGCAAATTGTTTTAGTTACCACAGGGGGAATTTGGATGGGTGAAAAAAAAAATTACCTTTTATTTTGGGTTTTTACATTCCCGATACGGGGTTTTTTTTTACTTTTGATGAAACTACAGATTTTTTTCATTGAGGAAACCTTTTGCATTAAATGTAAAATTACTGAAATTTTTTTAGCCCACCACAGGGGGGAATTGTTAGGTCCCAAAAAAAAACCTTTTTTTTAATCCGAAATCCCTTTTTCAGATACGTGTTTTTTCACTTTGGGGGAGGAAGCTTTTTTTTGTAGATCAAACTTTGCAGTTATATTTGAATCAGCAATTTTGTTTTGATTTGGGGAAATTTGAGAAAGCTGGGGATTTGCCTCTTTTAATAAGAGACTTTCCAAAACTTTCCTTTTCCCTTTTCCCAAATTTGTATATTTCTGAACATGGAGCAAAAATTCAGGTGGAAGCGAGCAAAGAGGAGGGTGGGGACATGGAGGTAGAGGTATGAGAAAAGGGGTGCCCTTCCGTGGGGGCGAAAAACACCCCATGCCGCGGATCATCAGTTTTCAGGACCGTCAGGCCTGTTTATCGGGGTCAGGGCCCGGGGAAATTTTGTAACGAAAAAGCGTCGCCAATCTGTCCCTTTAAATGGTTAATTTCAAACCCGAAACCGCAGTCTTACCTCCCGTCCCAAATCCGGCAAAAAAATGTTTTACACAGCATCCCAGCATCCGGGCCAACATGAAACAGCCAAATGTAAAATCGTGTAAACCCCCCACTTTTGGATAATTTCCCTTTTCTGAAGGGCCTCTTTGATGACAAAATGTGGTTGGGGGGCAGGGAAAGGGAAAGTTAAAAAATTAAAAAGGCCCAAAAAGGGGGGAATTTTTCTGCCTTTTGAGCCCAGTTTAATGATGCCATCAGAAAGGGGGAGAAGGAAAAACGGTCAATTTGGCAAAATTCCCGGGCGGTCGGCAAAGCCCTTTCGTCCCTCTTGTTGTAGGCCCGGGACTCCTGGAAAGCAGAACGTCAGGCCGGGAAAAATTTAAATGTTTTTGATGAGATGATTTAGGGCTTTTCGGATCAAAGTTTTGGGCTTTTCAGCAGAATTTTCTTGCGAGCGCTTCTCCCCTGGCGAGGGGGAAAAACGTTGGGGTAGTGTCAGAAAGGGTTTCCCCCCTCAAAAAGGGAGGGGGGCGGTCGAGAAGTCCGCTTTTTATGATTCCCAGCCACGGTCAGCGCAAACCCCCCTCCCGTTATCGCCGTCAAAAAAGGGCCCGGACCCCTTTTAAAGGGGGGGGGCCCCTTTTTTGAGCAAGCCTTGATTCCCCAGCGTTTTCCTATTTCCCCCTTTGCCGGGAAAAGCATAAAATAGGAAAGGGAAGAACCCTTTGGTGGGGTTTAAACCCCCACCAAAAATGTCTAGTCACATGGGCCCGCGATGCTTTAGTTGAAATGGAGGCAAAAACCCTTGGCCCAAAAAAAGGCCCGACCCAAGCCGGGCCTCCCAAACCCCGTCAACCCTCTGTTCCGGGGCCCCCCCTTTCCCCCACCCCCCAAGGGTTCCCCATTTCCAAAGTCTCTCGAGTCAAAGAATTTGGAAACAGCCTCCGCTTAAACCTCCCCTGTCGCCCGGGTTAAACCCCCCACCACCAGGGAACCCAATTTCCCACCCCTTCTCCTTCCGCCAGTTTTACGAAACCCGCAGCAGTTACAGCGGCCAGTTTTGGCAGCCGCCTTCTGTCTTCCGGTTTTGGAGCGAAGAAAACACTTTAACCCAAAAACCCTCCCCAAAACCCAAAAGCCCGAATGTTTGGCATTGCCCGGCTTTTGGGGCCCTTTGGAAAAAGTTGCCTTTCCCTCTGGTGGACACAGATGGGTTCCGCCCCCCGTCATGGGCCCTTGCCCGCCCCCAATTCCCGATTTTCCGAAACAGGGATTTTTTTTGCCAGAAAAGCCATCCCTTTCCCCGGCCCGCCCAGTTGGGATCTAAAATTTCAAGCGCGTTTTTCTGCATTGTTTGGGGAAAAGTCCATTTGGGGCCCCCCGGGAAAAAGGATAAATAAGCAACCATGGTGTATATCTCTGGAAGCCCCAAATGGGGTGAGCGGGTGGATTTTCCCTGGGGGGTGACGGTTTGGGTCTCAGGCTCGGCGACAGCTCTTCAAAACCGCAGGGGGTGGTGCAGGGTTTTTTTCCCCCAAAGGGCCCCTTTGGGGGATCACGTGCCAGAGAAAAAGGCGGTTTTAAAAAAAAACTGTCTTGGAGACCCTCCACCCCAAAAGGTCAGGGGGTGTGGACGGCTCTAAACAACCCAGGAATTTAGCGCTGGATGCGGTGCCAAAACCTTGGTTTCCAGGCCCAAAGGGGGTGTCGTAATGGGCGAAATCTGTGGCCGCCCTTAAAAATTTGGTAGGCTGGAGCCCCATCCCTTGCCTGGGTTTATTTTTCAGAAACCCTTTTCGTCCAGAAATTTCTTAAGAGCCCACCCGGGGCTGGGAAGGCCTGCTGAGGAAGGGCTCGAAAATATAAGTTCGCCCCCTTTCCCCCGTTCGCCCCCCTTTCTTGTTTCCCCCCTGGGTGCGTTGCAGCGTCAGCTCGGGGCCCCCCCGTCAAAACCCTCCATTTTTTGGCGTGGCAAAACCCCTGGAATTCCACCCTTCCCCATGCTCCAGCGTTTTTGGCCCGCAGCGCAAACCCCTTACGAAATACGGAAGTGAACCCTGGGCCCGACATGCAGCGGGCGGGATCCCGGGGTTTTTGAGCCAACCCAGAGGGGAGGAAGGGGGAAAAAGTCTGCACCATCCTTGCCAAATTTTGAAGAAGCCCCCCAAAATGGTCAGTTTCGGACAATTTCCCCTTTTCAGCATGGCATTGTGGTGATCTTAGTTCTTTGGGAACCCATCGTTGGACCCCCTGGAAAAAAAACAGGTCCCGCCAGACAACGGGGGGGAGGAGACGGAACCCCAGATGCGGACCAACCCCCCCGGGCCCTTTTTCTCATCAAATCCCCAAGGCCCCAAGTTTTTTTAATTTATCGGGCTTCCCTTTTTTCAGGTGGTTCGGGGGGCCAAAAGCTAGTTTCAAGGGGGCGATTTAGCTCTAGGGGGCATTTATCCCCAGGCAAGTCAGGGCTGTGTTGAAGTGGCTGGCGGGATAGGGGGGAGGAGGAGGAGGAGGAGGGGGGTATTCCTTTGGGCACCGATGTTACCGACGTTCCCCGCCTTGGGAAAAAAGGTTGGCCCCGAATTTGGGCGGAGGAGGGGAAAATGAAGGGGAAAAATTTTGTTTTCAGTGCCCCCCGACCCAGAGGCTTGGGGAAATTTAAGGCTCCATTTTCTCACATGAGTGTTGGATGTCTGTTTTTTTCCAACATGATCCTCGCATTAAGGCCCTCAAAATGAAACAACCCCCTTTCTGGGTGGCCCCCCTCCTGGATCCCCCCATACAAAACAAAATCAGCACTTTCCTTCCACCTACCCAAATAGAGAGTAAAATTTAAAGGAAAAGGAGCCTTGTGATTGATCAACTTTGGGGACTTTGTTGCGTCTGCTTCCTTCCCAATTGGGCCGGTGGAACAATATCAAACGACGTGACCGCAGGGGAGTGCCAAGGGAGGCGTAGGGCAGCAGCAGGCAAGGTGGCAAAAAGCCCTAATGGGGGGACCTCTGGAATCTTTTGTTTAAAAAACCTCACCAACGCATTTCAAAGCAGGGCACCATCAAACACAAAAGGATCAGCCCTTAAAAATCATTGGTTTTCACGGGCTTTTCCCGCGTCTCAAAACCGATGTTTTTGTATGTGTTCCAGAACCCCAAAAGACATCTGGGTATCCAAAATGGGGCGAATGGCCCGAGCTGGCTCGTCCCCCAAAAGAAAGGGGTTGTCCTGCCCCCCAGCCAGCGTCATATTTGAGCCCGGGCCTTTTAGAACAGCGGAGGGGGTTTATTACAGGGCAAACGCATTCCCGGCTTTCCCAGATTAAAGTGGGAATTTTGTTTTTACTTTTTTACAAGATGAATCAAGGGATGGGTCTTTGATGATGTTGTGGCCCAATTGCCCAGGTTTACCGATTAGTTTTCGGTTTTTACTTCAAAATTTTTTTCAAATCAGAAATTTGGGCCCCTTGAAAAAAAAATTTTTAAAATGGGTTTTTTCTTACTGCCAAATTTTTTTTCTCTTTTTCCCCCAGTTAAATTTTTTCTGGGTTTTTCTTTTGAGGGGACTGTTTAAAAGGCAGCAAAGGGTTTAAAGACAAAAAACCCCCAATTTTCCCTTTTTCTCACTTTATTTAAGAAGTTTTTTTTTTGTCAATGGTTTTTTAGGTCATGGGGGGGTGTGAGATACAGCTATTTAATTTTTGGGCCTTTGGAAAAAGAAAATTTTGGGTTTTAAATGGCATTTCTCCCCAAAAAATTTTTAATATGGCTTTAGGGAAATCATATTTATAAATTTTTTTGGGGGCATTTTAGCTGTGAGATACAGCAATTTAAACTGGTCCCCTTTTGGAAAAAAGAAAAAGTGGCTTTTAAATGGGGATTTCTTTTCCCCACAATTTTTAATTTGTGGCTTTAGGAAATCATTTTAAAAAGTTTTTTTGGGGGCTTTTAGCTGTGAGTACAGCAATAATCATGGTCCTTTGGAACAGGGAAAAGTGGCTTTTAAGTTTGGGTTTTTTCCCTCACAATTTTTAATAGTGGCTGAGAAAGTCATATTTATAATTTTTTTTTGGGGGCAAAGTAGTGTGAGAAACAGCAATTTTCTTTGGCCTTTGGAAACAGAAATGGGGCTTCTAAGTGGCCCTTTCTTCCCTCACAATTTTTAAAAAGTGGCTGGAAATATTTTTATAATTTTTTTGGGGCTTTCTGCTTTGAAATGCGCAATACTAAGGACCAAAATTATAAAAAATGGTTGGGTTTTAAACCCCCAAAAACATTTTTTTCTTCACAATTGTCCAAAGTGGGGTTTAAGGGTCATGCTTTGAATTTTTGGGGGCATTTTTTCTTTGGAAAAGCCCGCATTTCTACAGGGTCCCATTTAAAAAAAATGTTTTTTTCTAACAGACATTTGTTTTTTCAAATTGTCAAGAGTGGTCAAGGGTGATGGGGCCCGTCAGAAACAGGGAAAAGGTAGGACCCCTGCTTAATGGACACATATTCAAAAAAGACTTGTTTTTGGGAAAATCTTTAACATAGCTATAAACCCTTTTTTGAGACAAACCCATTTAATACAAATTAAAAAAAAGGAAAAAAAGACATGGTGGGATTCCATTTTATTTTTAAAAAAAAGTTTTCTAGAATTAAGTACCCAAAAAATTGCAAAGAAAAAAAAGTGTTAAAAAAATTCCCCCTGAATTTTTACAAGGGAAAGGGACCGGAAAACTTGAAACCCGATGTAGGGTTATTTAGAAAGGGCAAAGGAGTATGGAGAAAGGACAGAGAACCAAAATTTCAGAGGGAAAAATTTTCCCCCAGCACGTTGAGGGGGAAATGAGAAAAAAAAAATGCCCAAAAAAAAGGGCACCCGGGTGGAACGGAGCGTTTAAACCCCCCAAGGGATTTCCCAAATGAAACTCAATTGGTCCGCACTCATTCGGGGGGCAAGGGTTACCCCGGGTTTTGGGCTGTGTTCCGGGAAGGCGGGGGTTTTTTCACACTTCCGCTTTTCCCCACTCTGCTTAGAAATCAGGGTTTTTGTTGCTGGTTTCAGGGGGATTTTAAAAATGCGTGTTAATTTGATGCGGACGCCAGCCTGGGGTCTCACCCCAACCCTGTTTAACCCCCGGGCCCCGGGTTTGCTGTGGCACCGGGGAAGGGATGTCAATGTCCGTTCAAAAATAAAATGGTTTGGGTTTAAAAAAACTCCCTTTTTCCCGGACTTTTAAAATGTGGGGGTCATGCAGGTTTGGGGCTCATTTTCTGTGGCCCAGGACAGGTATTTGCAAAGCCCCGTTAACTAAAAAAGTGTGGGTTTAAAGTCTTTTTTTTTTTGGCACTTTTTAAATTTTTGGGTTTAACAGGGGTTTTAAAGGTTCCCTTCTGCGGTTTCAGGGGCAGATATAGTTAGTGGTTTCCCGTGAAAAAATAAAAAGGTGGTTCAAAGGACTTTCCTTTTTTCCCCGGGACTTTTTAACTGGGGGGCCGGGCAGGTTTTAAAGGTCATATGCGGTCCGGAAAGTATAGTCCCCCGTTTCCCGTTTTAATAAAAAAGGTGGGTTTTAAAAACTCCTTTTTCCGGAAATTTTTTAAATTTGGGGGGTCAAAACAGGTTGGGGCCCCATGTGTTTGGGCCCGGACAGGGATAGTCAATGTCCCGTGAAACTAAAAAAGGTGGTTTTAAAAAATCCTTTTTCCCGGGACTTTTAAATGTGGGGGTTTATGCAGGTTTGGGGGTCATGCCCGCGTTTTCCCGGACAAAGGGTTTTTTCTTGTCCAGTTCAAGTAAAAAAGATGGGGTTAAATAATATGCCCCTTTGCCCCTTTTTTAAATTTTTTGGGTGATGCAGGTTTTAAAGGGGGATGCTGGGGGTGCAAGACAGGGTAGTTTAATGGGGTGTGACTTTTTTTCTGTGGCTTTTTTAGCCTAAGTGTTGTGCCTAAGTGTAGCAGGTATCCATTTGACTGTTGTGGCTGTTAATTCCAGGCTTCTCCCCGACCTGTTTGGGTGTAAGAATGAAGGTGTTGTTGCTCTCCCATAGACTTTAATGGTCATCGCTCATAATCGACTGCTACTATCGAAAAACCTTATCGATGGGGGGCCGACTATCGACTATCGCCCGTGTCGATGGGCCAACGAATCGCCAACACAATACAGATATCTTCCTCAAACAGTGCCCCTGTACTTTTTTAAAAAAAACAAAAGTCAGACAGAGAGTACGGGCCCTTTCACCCCGAGTGGCAGGGGCACAAACATTCCGGAGCGGGCCCCGGGTTTCGCAGCACAGCAAGGGGACGGGCAGCAAGGGGTCACTCGGTGAGGCCACAACTGCCACTTTTCACAACGGCCGGGGTTTTTGTTTCCAGAAACCCCAAGGGTTCTTGATTGGTTGACTAGACATCCATTTCCTCCCAGATGAAATCAAAAAACCCCCCGGGCCAAAGTCGGGGGGAAAACGCCCAGACAAAACCCCTTTATTTGGCATCCCCCGGGGAGCGGGTAAAGCGGCCCTCACCTGCCCCCCCAACCCGCTCTGTCACATCGGGTTCCCCTCAGCCAGAGATCTACAAAAGGGGTCGGGGCTCACGCCACTAAATAGCGGATAAAACAATTTGGGGAGGGCAGTCGCAGCTCCCTTGGCAGCAAAGAAAGGGACCCAAAAACCCCACTTCTTGCAGTGGGCGGCAAATTTATAGATGGAGGGGTTGGCCCAGGGGAGGCCCAGGGTTGTGGGGGGTCAGCCTCTGAAACCAAGACCAGTGATAAAGGACACCAGTGACGATGAAACACAAAAAAGATGATGATGTAGCCGCCCGCATTTTGGGGGGCCGGGGTGAGGCAAGGGTTTCATCATCGTCAAAAAAGGCGAGCTTGCGCGTCGGGCAGCGGCGCAGCCAAAATTTGGGTTTGGTTTGGCCTGATCAGCGGGAATACCCAAGCAGTGTGAGGTGGGGAAGCCAAGGGGCCCCAGGGGAAAAAAATACCCGCTTCGAAAGGCCCCAAGAATTAGGGGGCACGGGGGCTTAGCGAGACAGCGGGGGCAGTAGACTCAGTCCGGAGGGGTTGGCGGTAAAAATCAGCTACTCGGCTGTGGGCCCCTTTTCTTTCTAAGACCCCCGGAGGGGGCCAAAAAAGGGTAAAAGTAAAAACTTGGGCAGAAATTTAAGCGTGGCCGGGGAGCTAACGTTGGCACCACAGCCCTGCGTCAAACATGCAGCGCACCACCGGTGGCCTGGGAAAGAAAGGGGGCTCAATGTGGTTGTCCATCCTGCCGCCGCGGGAAAACAGCAGCAGCAGCCCCCTTTTTTTCCAACGTATGCCTTTGCAGCTAGTAAAGGCTCCACCCCCCTCTGAAGAAGGAGCTGTTTCTCCCCCGTCCCAGATGCTCCTGCTCCTGGGGCTACTCATGGCCCCCAGCATCGTTCAGCGAGGCAAATTGCAAAAGACAAAAATATATGTTAAAGAATCCAAAGGTTGCAAAACTGACCGAGCTCCTTTCCAAGTTTCTCCCTGCCCCAAAATTCCCCCCTCCTCCCCCCACCACCACCCCCCACCACCATCTCAGCCTCCACAAATACTGCTCCATCCACCCCATGTGTTAAAGGGGACAGCGATGTCACGCAGGGTTTTAAAACCTGGCTTGCCTCGGCGAACGAAGTCACACAGGGAGGAACTTTCTCCGCCATGCCCAAGAAATCGATGTGTGGCTTTTTCCGTGCCAAAATGCAAATCCCCGAACCATGGTGACGGACCCAAAGGGAGTAAAACGTTTCCCCCCTGCCACCGAGGAGGGATTTGGGCCCTGCGCCCTGCATGGTGCAAAGGGGTTCAAACTGGGTTTTGAAAAAGGTTTCCCAAGTCCCTTTCCCCCGTTTTTCAGAAGAATTTTGAAAATGGGCCCGGAAACTGTGCATGCACTTCATCCATTCCTACAAAAACCAGGAACACCCTCCTCGAGTTCAGCGGCAGAAACGGCCTCCCCCAACAAAACTCTGTATGCATGTTTTTCCCCCCGTTGGAAATTTCCCCCTGCACATGTTGGACCGACTTTTGAACAGAGAAAAGGCCCTTAACGTTTTTTTTTATGATTCAGGCACAGGAGTACTCCCCTGTGTAACTTTGGGTGTCAGCCAAATGGCAGCTCATTCGTGCACCTGCCGTTTGTTGAAGCCATTCCCAGGGGCCACGTTAAATTTTCAGTCCCAGAAATATGGGGGTGAATAACGTCATTCCACTGCTTCAGTCCCGGAACAGATGCCAAAAATCCTTTTGGGCAGGGGGGCTGGAGACGTGGCGACTACATCTCGCCCACATGAGTCCGGGGGGGATTGAAATGGAGGAGGGAGGAAAAGGACATTGGAGGGAGAAGCAAATTTTCTGGGGGAAATGAGTGGGATTTTCTACCCCGGGGACAAGAGAAGAGGAGGCCCGGGAGGGCCCGGGGGAGGTAGATGGAGATGAAAGACGAGGGAGTGACCAGCAAGCACCGTACAGTATACAGGGAGATGGAGGCAGGGAGCCCCTTGGGGTCCTTGGCAAATGGCCCGCAGCATGATGAATTTTCCTGCTAAAGGGCAGCCAAAAAGTCAGCATCTGGCAAAGGGTGACTTCCCGGGTCTCCACCCTATTTACCCCCCTTTCCGTCCCAAAAAGGGGGCCTTTTTCGCAGCTATTGAAGGGGAGGACAAACTCAAATACTATAGGGAAATCCTCCGTATCATTGGCCGCTGCCTAGTGGGGCATCGCCCCTCCTCTGACGGGTCTGCCCGGGGTTTCCTCACACTCACATACTACTGCCGGGGCTGCGGGGGGATGGGGGGGGGGTAGGACAGTACCAGCTCCATCACACAACCTAATCGGAGTCACTGAGGGGCACTTCCTTCACCCGCCTAGTGAGGAGGGCATCGCCCACCAGCGGGACCTGAGCAGACCCTAACCAACAGGTGGGGGCCTACTTGGGACGCACCGCCCCCCCCAGCTAGAAATCCCTGGACTACGGGGGCACCAACTAATGTTTTTGCCCAACTTCCAAGTTTGCAGGGGAGAAGCTGTCCTGCCCGGCCAGAAATTGGCATCAAGCGGGTTTCATGGGGCGGGGGCCATCTTTCCCCCAAAGGAAACCCCTTGTCCCGGAAAGTGAACCGATCTTTGTCAAAAATCAAGATAATCAGGCGTGGATCGGCCAGGGTTTCCACACACCAATGCCTTAGGCTCAACTACATCACCTACCTCACCCAAAAGTGAAAATGAGTCTGGGTTTTTAAAATACCTGCCACCACATTCGATCCGCCCCCACCGATCCACACATCTGCTGCCCGTTTTTTTCCATCACCACCACCACTTTTCAGGACTGGTATTGCCCCCCACCTCCACCTCTTTCATTTTGCCACCTATGACCCATTTTGCGCCTGTTGCTGGTGCCGTACATCCCACTGGTCATTTTGCCACTCTCTACTCATACTGCTGCTGCTGTTGCTGCGCGGGCACCTCCACACCCCGTCCCTTGTGCCCCTCGTGCCTACTACTGTTTTTTCCACCTCCAAATTCATTGGCCACTGTCTGACCTCTTGCGCGCTATTGAGCTGCCAACTCCACACTATGTTTATTGTCCATCTTTTGGCCTACTCCAGTTTTTGCCACTTCCCAAAATTTATTGTCCACTGCCTGACCCCAACTGCTGCTGTGGCTGCTGCTGTGAAAACCTACAACTGTGCATTGTGCCCCTGTCTGACCTCATGTTTGGCCCCCTTGCCTACCCCCACCTCTGTCATTATTCCATTCTGTGGCCTACTACTGTTTTTTTCCACCCCCCAGAATGTCATTGTGCCACGCTACCCTGCTGCTGCTGCGGACCTCCACACTTGTAATTTTTCCACTCTGTGGCCTACTCCGTTTTTTCCCCCTCCCAAAAGTCATTGTGCCACTTCTGCCTCATGCTGCTCGCCGTACCTCCCCCTGTTCATTTTCCCCTCGTGCCTACTCCTTTTTTTGCCCCCTCCAAATGTCATTGTGCCCCTGTCTACCCCAGTTTTCTGCCCGTCACCTCCACCTCTGTCTTGTGCCCCCTCTGTGCCACTACGTTTTCCACCTCCAGAAAAGTCATTTTGCCCCTGTCTGACCCATCTGCTACTGCCTGACCTCCACACTGTGTCATTGTGCCACTCTGTGGCCTACTCCTGTTTTTGCCACCTCCAGAATGTCATTGTGCCACTCTCTGACCTCATGATGCTGCTGTGGCTGCTGCCGGAGCCTACACAGTGTCATTGTGCCCCTGTCTGACCTCATGCTGCTGCTGCCATCACCTCCACTCTCTGTCATTGTGCCACTCTGTGGCCTACTACTGTTTTGCCACCTCCAGAATGTCATTGTGCCACTGTCTGACGTCATGCTGCTACTGCCGTGGCCTCCACACTCTGTCATTGTGCCACTCTGTATCCTACTCCTGTTTTTGCCACCTCTAGAATGTCATTGTACCACTGTCTGACGTTATACTGCTGCTGCCGTGACCTCCACACTGTGTCATTGTGCCACTCTGTGACATACTCCTGTTCTTGCCACCTCCAGAATGTCATTGTGCCACTGTCTGACCTCATGCTGCTGCCACCATCACCTCCACTCTCTGTCATTATGCCACTCTGTGGCCTACTACTGTGTTACCACCTCCAGAATGTCATTGTGCCACTGTCTGACCTCATGCTGCTGCTGCCGTGACGTCCATACTCTATCATTGTGGCGCTCTGTGGCCTACTCCTGTACTTGCCACCTCCAGAATGTCATTGTGCCACTGTCTGACCTCCTACTGCTGCTGCGTGACCTCCACACTGTGTCTTTGTGCCATTCTGTGGCCTACTCCTGTTTTTGCCAACTCCAGAATGTCATTGTGCCACTCTCTGATCTCATGCTGCTGCTGTGGCTAGTGCCGTAACCTACACACTGTGTCATTATGCCACTGTCTGACCTCAAGATGCTGCTGCCATGACCTCCACTCTCTGTCATTGTGCCACTCTGTGGCCTACTCCAGTTCTTGCCACCTCCAGAATGTCATTGTGCCACTGTCTGACCTCATGCTGCTGCTGCCGTGACCTCCACACAATGTCATTGTGCCACTCTGTGGCCTACTCCAGTTTTTGCCACCTCCAGAATGTCATTGTGCCACTGTCTGACCTCATGCTGCTGCTGTGGCTGCTGCCGTAACCTCCACACTGTGTCATTGTGCCACTCTCTGACCACATGCTGCTTTGGCTGCCGTCGTCACCTCCACACTCTGTCACTAATGTTGCCACCTGAGCTCTCAGCTTGTTTTTTTCCAGCTTTCGCTGGCATGAATTTATCAGGCTACATTCCCGATTCAGTTTTTTGGTCTGTTTTGCCCTCTTAAGTGCCCAGAGAATTTTATAGTGAAACGATTCTAAGAGCGGCAGCAGTCATGTGCGAGTCATACTAAAACACAACATTGTATGAAGACCAAACCAAGCTCCCTCTACATATTTAAGGATGGCACAACGTTCTACAGCACCCTGCAGGCTCTGTGCAGCCTGGAAATAGCTGTTTTTTAACGTGATTCATCCCGTAAGTAAAGTAATTCGGACCAAACTTAATTTTGTCGGGACTTCAGCGAAGTGACCGAATCAAATTTTTGAGAAATTCGCCCATCTCTATTTATTACTAAGGTGCCACACAAGAAACATCTCATGATGGGTAAAATCAGTGAGCTGTCTCAAAACCTTTGTATTGTTGCAAAACGTACTGATGGCATTGGTTACAGAAGAATTTCTAACTTACTGAGGGTTCCACTCAGCACTGTTGGGCCATAATCTGGAAGTGGAAAGAACATTATTTTGTCATAAGCCAGCTTTGTGCTACTCACAAGACTTTAGAAAGAGTAGTGAAAATAATTATCAGATGAGTGTTCAAAAGTCAAGAACCACCTGTGGAGAGCTGCAGAAAGACCTGGAATCAGCAGGTTCAGTAGTTAAAAAAAACAATAAGTAATGCACTCAAACTCCATGGCCTCTATGCACGCTTACCATGCAAAACTCCATTTCTGAACAAAAAGCATCTTCAAAACATTTAGACAAGCCTGTGAGATACTCAGAGAACATAGTCTGGTCAGATGAGACCAAAATTGAACTCTGAATGCCATAATACCAGGTTTGGAGACTAAAAGGCACTGCATGTCACACCAAAAACACCATACCAACAGTAAAGCATGGAGGTGGAAACATCATGTTGTGGGGTTGTTTACAGCAAATGACAATGGCAAACGTCATATAATTGAAGGAAGAATGAATGGACAAATGTACCGAGACATTCTTGATAAAAATCTGCTGTCATCTACCAGGATGATGGAGATGAAACGAGGGTGGACATTTCAGCAAGTCAATGATCCCAAACACACAGTCAAGGAAACTCTCAATTGGTTTTGGAGAATAAAATAAAGCTGCTAGAATGGCCCAGCCAATCACCTGACCTGAATCCAATAGAAAATCTATGAAAGGAAATACAGCTCAGATTTCATAGAAGGAGCCCACAGAACCTTCAGGATTTGGATTTGAATAGTGTTTATATAGAGGAATGGGCCAAAATCTTACCCAAGCAATGCATGCAACTAGATTCTCCATAGTGGAGGCATCTTGAAGCTCTCATCACCAAAAAAAGTCTTTTGTAAGTATTAAATACATTGTTTTTAATAATTTTCCCCTATGTCATTTCTCATTATTATACATAATTTATGGACACCTATGGTTTGATTTTTTTGCCTGTGTGGATTGAATATGTTGTTATCCACATCTGGTGACATTTTCATGTCAATAGCATTTTTAGAATTATAGTTACTTAGAAAATTGGTCACGTGTTCAATAAGTATTTAAACAGCTGTTTATGGGTGCGATATCTGACAGAGTCATTGGAAATCTATTTGTGGAACATCCAGTCATCCCCATTTCTCATTCTCTTCACAAGATCCATAAGGATGTTTTTCCTCCTCCCTTGCGCCTCATTGTGGTGGAGATTGGATCTTTGGAAGAGAATTTAGGTATGTGGGTTAGAAATTTGTTTCAACCTCTTGTACTGTAGCACAATTTTCAGGTTTCATTAAAGGAGTTGTCTCCCTTCAGAGTTTCAGAGAATGCATGAATGATATACTCTGTCACTTCCTGGTTCAGACTGCTCATTTGCATACAGCTCCATGCTTGTACAGCTCTGTGCTGCGCTTTCATATGCTAATTAGATCAGATTAGCTTTTCAAAACTACTAACAGGACTTCTTATCTGATCCCCAATAACAAAAGCCCTAATTACAGTTCTGTTTTATTTTACATAAATCAAGCTTTTTACTGCTGAGCAGCACAGACACTGCCTTGACCTGTGTGATGGACCTCACTCACTGTTATCTCATTGAACAAAAACAGCAGGGGAGAATTGTTTACAGGTCCCATTACTGAGAGGAACTTGAAATAGCCAGGATGTCATAAATTCACTTGTATCTTCTTAGGGAAAACAGAGGAACAAAGCAATATATTTGGAAAATGTCTTTATTTTGTGTTCCCTACAATTTGAAAGCTATTCTTTGTAGTGAGACAACCCCTTTAAGGATTCAAAGAGTTTGGTTTCTGTTATTAAGCATTATTTTTGGATATCTTGTGATGTAGTGGGATTATATCCCTTTATCCCACATGATCTGGCCATTAAATTTCTATGGAACATCTGTACAAATACAGTATATATCCTAATGAAAAAAACAATTTTTGATAATGGGAGTAAAGTCATTTCTTGAATAAAACTTTTTCGTGCTTGATGGATGCTATTTTTTGTAGCGATGTGGTGTTCCCATGTGGGCGAGATTCTCACCCTCTTTGGCAAATGTTTACGTTTCTGCTTGAGAGGAAACATTTTTGCTTGATGACTCTGCGCCTTTGTCCCACCAGGTGGTATAGTCATTATATTGACAAAATTCTCCTAACATCTGGGGGCACAAACCATTGCCCAAAACATTATAAAACATATTAATTCCAATAATATAAATCTCAAGTTTACTTATAATTTTTATTCAGTCTCTGTCACACTTATAAACACAATCCAATATCAGCAGCACTATACTAGCACTAAAAAAACAGTCAAAAGTAGGAATTATTGGAAAAGCTTTTCTGCTACTTTAGATACATGAGGTTCTTAGTGTATATTTTTGATCAAAACTGTAATAAGCCCATCTGCCGTTAACAAGGCAACCTCAATACAGATGGGAACCTACGCTATATGCTACCTCTTTTGGTGCCTGTTCAGACCTCCACATGTCAAGGAGAGAAGGTTCCAGCTACAAGCTACTCTGTGCAGATGGGTGAAGCGCAAAAGCCAAAGTGGGGGCAGCCATTCCCCTATACAAACAGTCTATAGAAAACAATGTTTGGTCTGCACATCCAAAATGTTTTTTTTTTTTTTATTTATAAAAATGACATAGTGGCAGGCAGGTATGGCAGTAAAATACAAAATACAGTGCTGCTGATATTTAATTGTGTTTCTATTTTACTGCCATGCCAGGATGCACCTATGTTCTTTTTTTTTTTTTAAATTTGGATATATATATGGAGGACTCTCCCAATATATATTTATAGGACTGTATCCAGACCAAGGGGGCATCCTCTTAGCCTAGAGGAAAGAAAGTTTCTACTTAAACATAGAAAGGAATTCTTTACCGTAGGAACAGTAATACTCTAGAACTCTCTGCCAGAGGAACTTGTCATAGTGAATTCACTAAAAGTTCAAAAAGGGTCTGGATGCATTTCTGCAAAAATATAATAAGTTATAGTAACAAGGGTAACAAGGATTCTGGAGAAGGGGCATTGATCCAGGGATTTATTCCAATTGCGAGATTGGAGTCGGGGAGGTTTTGCTTCACTAAAATGAGGACAATTGGCTTTTACTGGGATTTTTTGCCTTCCTCTAGATCAACACTATAAGACAATAGGCTGGACTGGATGGACATCTGTCTTTAAATAACCAATAAACAACCAAGTTTTACAAAATATTTGGCCAGAATTGGATGCTGGATATCCTTTTATATTAAATGTGATACCAGTGATGCGCCTGATTGGTCAGAGCAACTGCCTGCCATACAAGGCATATGTGAAATTATGGTGAGTTTAATATATACAGTATGCTAATTTAGTGGAACTAGGTTCAGCGACTTTTCTGAGAAAGGCCTTGAAGGTTGTCATGGAGGACCAAACAGTAAAGCTTAAAAAAGAGATCGCTTTGATAAGCTGTAGCTATATAAGAGTGGCTTGCAGATGTCTGTGGGAAGCAGTATTGGCTTAGAGCCTTGTCAGTATGAGTGAAGTCAGCTATGAATACAGGGCCTGTGGAAGGGGATGTAAAGCATGTAGGACCCAGGAAGGGGTAAAAAAAAGGGCTGCTTTCCCATCCCCAAAAAACCACTAAAAAAAAATTTTAAATTGGGGTTATTACAGAAAAAGGGGCGAGTTTTTCTTTTAAACGTTTAAAGCTTTAAAACATGTGGGAGACAGGTTTAAATTGAAAATTTTTTCCCAAATACATTAGTCTTTTTGCTTTACCTTAGTCAGGAAATAAGAGAGATTTTATCTGCTCTGAGCGCAGAATCGATTTTTATAAAATCGGGAAATGGGGAACACCCCCTTAAAAGGAATTAGTAGGGAACTTCTTTGTATTATAACCTCCAAGATTTAACACTTTATCTCAATTTTTGGTAATCTTTCCGGTTTTGGTGGGCCACTGATGTAAAAAAACAAGAAAGTAAAGCCCATAGTGCCCTAAGTTTCTGGAGAAAAGGCCCGTTTATCCAGGGATTGATTCTGTTTGCCAGTTTGGGAGTGGGAAAAAATTTTTTCCCCTAAAAGGGAGGACAATTGGTTTTTTTAAACCCCTCTTTTTTGGGGTTTTTTTTTTTCCTATTCCTCTGGAAAACACTTTAGAAAATAGCTAAATGGTGGACGTCTGTTTTTTTTCCCGGCCTTTAAAAACCCTATTTAACTATGAAAAATTGCCCTTTTTTGAACTCCCATTTAATCAAATGTAAAAATTTTTTTTTTCTTTTAAAAAATAAGTTTTTAAAAACCCCAAAAGGGCCTACCCCATCACTACATTTCTGATACTGGTGACTTGAAGTGTTATTGTGTTCTATTGCCCCTCAGATTGTAAATAGGGTAAGTTTATATTGTGATTTAATATTTCAGGTGCTCATATTTTTAGAAGTAAGATTTTTGGTGCTGTGCAATTAAATATGCTATATTTTCACACTCTTATGGACATTTGCAAAATATATGAACCACTTTTAATTATAATGCTTATTAATTAAAAAAAAAAAAAAAAAAATCAATAATATTTTATCAACTGTGGTACACACAGAAAGACAGGAGACCCATAGCAAAGATCAAAATAGTCCCCCATTAAGTTTATCCGTTTATGACAAAAGGGCCTAGCATGTTTCCTCTTCCCTTCCCTCCATTTTCCTACCTCTTTAGTCATAATATTTTTTCTGTGTAGAGGAGAGTACTCTATAGGTTCTCGACCCCTTTAAAAAGCAGGGAAAGAAAAAAATAAAGGGGGGGGGGGGGGGGGGGGGGGGGGGGGGGGGGGAGGGCCCTTTCTGAAAAGGGGCCCAAAACACCAAATTCTTTCCCCTTTAAAGGGGGTTTCCCACGATTAGAGATGGGCGAATCGATTCTAACGAAGGGGAAATTTAGTTTAAAATTTTTCAGGAAAACTTGGGTTCGGAAGAATCGAATTTGGGGGTTCTTGGGTAAAACGAAGTGTGCTTTTGTTTGTTTAAAATTTGGCTGCGAGCCACATGGGAAACATGGGGAAAAGGGCACTCGGGGAGGAAAAAGGGGCATAGCCTGCAGGGACTGTGCAGAGGTAAAAGCCAATCAGGGGACCGGGGGGGTTTCTGTGACGTCCCCCGCATTTATAAAAGGGCCCGGGCGCGACCCGGGAGCTAAACCCCTCCTCCACTGTGTTTCTTCGGGAAAAGTGCTGCGGGCCGGTTTATAGCTCTTACTAAAAGGGAATTTTTATTTTTTATATAGGATTTCTGTGGGGGGGGTCTCACTTGTCTCAGAGACTGTTCTTTAATGTTCTATTTCAAATTTTTTTTGGGTATTGGGATCTAAAATCCAGTGTGCTTTCCCCCCCCTGCAGCTCCCATATACTTTTCAAATCCCCAAGAGGGATCTAATTTCATTTCCCTGTTGTATTTATTTAAAAAAAAACACCCGTTTTTAAAAATACAAATACCATTTTTTTTTTTTGGCTGCTCAATTCTTTGCGTTTTTTTACACCCCGGGGTTTAAAATTAATTTTTTGTTTTGCTGGTGTTTGCTACCAAAAAACCCCGCCTTTTTCAACGCCAAAATATATAAATTTTTCCTGTAGCCAAATTTCAAAAAGAAAAAGGTTAATTACAAACTATATTTTCTTGTTTTTGGTGGCGTAGAAAACACCAATTGTAACACGCTACAAAGCTACTTTTTTTTGGGGCCCTCAACTTTTTTGGCAATTTACTCCGGGGGGTTTAAATTAAGCGTTGTTTTGCTGGTGTGCTGCCCCCAAAAAAACCGTTTTTTTTCAACGCCAAAATATTTTAAATTTTTTCCTTTGTCCCTAATTCACAAAAGCAAAGGGTTAATTACAACTGTATCCTTTTGTTTGGGCGAAAGAAAGCACGCAATTTAACACGTACAAAGCAAATATTTGTGGGGGCTCAATTCTTTTTGCGAAAATTTTACATCCGGGGGTTAAATTTAAAGCGTTGTTTTGCGGGTGTGCTGACAAAATAAAACCGTTTTTTTAAAGGGCCAAAAATTTATAAAAATTTTTTCCCTTTTAGCCTTTTTCACAACAAAGCTTTTTTTAAAACTGTATTTTCTTTTTGTGGGCGTAAAAACACGCAATTTTTAACACGCTAAAAAGCTACAAATTTTAGTGGGGGCTAAATTCCTTTGGCGAAATTTACATCCAGGGGTTAAAAAAGCGTTGTTTTGGGTGGTTTGCGACAAAAAAAAAACCGTTTTTTTCAACGCCCAAAATATATACTTTTTTCCCTGAAACCTAATTCTGTCCAAAGGGTTTAAATTTAAAGCCTTTTTGTGCTTTTATTTTTTAGTAAAACACCCCCAGTTTTTTTTAAACGGAAAACATACAAGAAAATTTTTTTCCGGGCCATTTGGGGGCGAAATTTTTATACCCAAAGGGGTTTTCCCCAAAGTTTTTTTACTGGGTTCATTTGGGTAAAAAACAGGGTGTATATTTATCAAAAATTACCAAAATCTCTATCAAAAATTGTCTGTACTTTTTGAAAAAAACAGTATGCCCAGACAGAAAAAGGTGGCAGGTTTCTGCACCTGCGAGTGGAAAGTGGCAAAAACTTTCCCTGGGACAGGCCCAGGTCGCAGCGGGAGAAAAGGGGCGTCCCCAGGGGGGTCACTCGGTGGGGGGCCAAAAACTCCCCGCTTTTCTTTTCTAGCGGCCGTGTGTTGTTCAGCAACCCAAGGGTTTTCCTTGTTTGGGTTTTTTTAGGTCCATCTCTCTTCCCCAAAGGGAATTTCGGGGCAACCCCACCCAAAAGGCCCGGGGGGAACCTCAGACACAACCATTATTTGGGGCACTGCCCGGGAGGGGGGCAGGGGCCCCCTCCCCCCCCCCCTGTCCTCAGCCTCCCTCTGTCCCACCCGGTTCCCTCCCCCCAGAGACCCAAACTAGGGGGGGTCGGGCTCAGCCCCCACTATATGGGGGCTGAACAAATTTTGAGGAGGGCAGTCAGCAGCTACTTGGCAAAAAAGAAATGGGGCCAATATCGCCTGCTTTTTCATGGGCGGCAAAAGTATAGTTTGGCTATTTGGAATGGGAGGTCATGTTGTGAGGGGTTTCAGCCTGGGCCATCCCAAAACCCCGGGTTGATGGGGGGCCGCAAGTGACGATGAAAAAAAATAGATGAGGGATGAAAGCCAAACCGCATTTGGGGAAACCCGGGGTGAGGCAAGGGCTTCTTCACCCGTCAGAAAAGAGGGCGTAAAGCTGCGCGCAGGAGCAGCGCGGGCCCAGCAAGGGGGTTTCATGGGGCCCGTGAGTCAACGGGGATAGCAGCAGTGTGAGGTCGGGACCCAAAGGGCCCAGGGGGGAAAAAACCCGCTTCGCAGACCCCAAGAAAGTAGCGCAAAAGGGGCTAAGGAGGCGGCCGGCGGCGTAGTCACTCATTTGCGGACTTTGGGCCCGGGAAAATCCGATACTCGGCGGTTGGCAGTTCTTTGCTAAGAAAACCCGAAGGAGCCAAATATGGTTTATGTAGAATCTGTGGGCAAAAAGTGAAGCGTGGCCAGGAAGGGCTAACTTTGGGCCCACCACCCCCCTTGCATCAATTTTTGCACCCGGTCAACATCCGGTGGCCCTGGGGAAAACGGGGCCCTCAGATGTGGTGGTCCATCCTCCCCGGCCGCAGCAAACACCCACAGCGAACCAAATTGGAAAGCATGTTTTTTGCAGCCAGTAAAGGCCCCCACCCCCCTTGCAGAAGGGAGTGTTTCTTTTTTGACATCATCCCCCGGTCCAGAAGGCTCCAGCTCCCCCATTTACCATGGCCCCACCCAGTCATTCACCCGAGGCGATTGCAAAGAGACAACAGTATGGGTTCCAACCATCCGGGTTCCCAGCACCCTGCCCCTTTTGCCCCGGCCCCAATTTGTTGGTCTGCATCCCTTTCCTTACAAAATGGGGGGACCCCTGAAAAGTTCAAGAATTTAATTGGCTTGTCCAAGCCGAGTTGCAGAGTTCCAAGCCTTTAATTTTTTTTTCCCCAAAAAAAATGGAAAAAGTACCAGCACTTCAAAAAATATGTAAAAAAGAAGGTGGGTCAGCCCTTTGGGGTTTACGGTTTTTTTCCAAGGTGCACGGAAGCGCGGACGCCCTGGAGCTTTAACTAGGGAAAAACCCCAGTAAAATGCCCAAAAAAACGGCCCACTGGGTGAAGTGCTTCCACCCCAGGCACACCAAAAACTTGGACAGGAGACCCCGGGTTTTCTCCTCCACGTTGTAAAAACTGCTGCCCCTTTGCCCCCAATGCCCCCTTTCCTCCTCCTCCACCACCCCACCATTCAGCCTCCACAAGAAACGGGGCTCCATCATCCCACATGTGTAGGGCACAGCGGTGTAAACGCAGTTAAAACACCTGGCTTGCCTCGGCGAACGAAGTCACACAGGGGAGGAAATCTCCGCGTCATGCAGCAAGAAAAATCATGTGTGGCTTTCTCCGCGCCCAAAGGGAAAACGGGAAAAAATTGGGGGACGGACAATGGGAGGAAAAATGGTGTCCGCGCTGCACCAAGGGGGAAAGGGCCATGTGCCCTGCATGGCGCCCGGTTTCAAACTGGTTGGGGAAAAGGTTCCCGGAAATCTTTTTTCCGTCTTTAGAACATTTGAAAATGGCCCGGAACTGTGCATCAACCCTTTATCCCTTTTGTTCAAAGCCCGGACACCCTCTCGAGTTGCAAAACGGCAGAACGGCCCTCCCCCAAAAACACTCTGTTTTTCGATGGGTTTCCCCCCGCTGGGAAATTTCCCGCCTCACCCCGGGTTTGGGCCGATTGATGAACGGGGAAAAAGGGCCCTTAAAAGATTTTTTTTATGGGCCGGCGGAAAAAAGTAAATCCCCTTGTAAATTTTATGTCAGGCCCGTGCACTCATTTCGGGGACACCTGCCGTTTGTTGAGGGCCCTTCGAGGAAGGCGACGTTTTTTTCCTAGTCGCCAGGGGGTACGGGTTTAATAAAAATCATTCCCCTGCTTCAAAGTCTGGAACAGATGCCCGAAAAAAACTGTCTGGGGCAGGGACTGGAGACGTGGCGAAATAATCTCGTGGCCACAAGAGTCCGGTTGGGGGTGAAAAGGGGGAGGAGGAGGACATTGGAGCAGAAGCATTGTCTGGTGAATTGAGTGGGTTTTTTTACCCAGGTTGGGCAAAAGAGGAGGAAACAGGAAACCGAGGAGGGGGGGAGGAGTTTAGGGGAAAACGGCAGATGACCCCCAAAACCCCTGGCAGTAAAATTTTGTGGAAAAAAGGGGGGGGGCAGGGAGCCCCTCGGAGTCCCCTTGTGCAGATGGCCCGCAGCAAAGGTTATTTGCCTGGCTAGTGGGCAGGCCCCAATAGTCAGCATCCCGGCAGAGGGAGACTTCTGGCTCCCCCACCTATTGGGCCCTCGCTACCGGTCCCAAAAAGGAGCCTTTTTCCCAAACTATTGAGAGGGGGAAAAAAACTCAAATACTATAGGTTAAAAACCCCCGTAACAGTTGGCGCGTCTATGTCGGCATGTCCCCCCTCTGACAGGTTTTTTGACCGGGGGGTTTTCCCCAGCGCTCAAAGTCTTTGTGCCGCGGGTTGTGGGGAAGGGGGGGGGTAGGGGCAGTACCAGCTCCATCAGTAAATAACCTAAGTCTGGAGTCACTGATGAGGCCGCCCTTTTTCCTTCACCCCCCTAGGGGAAAGGGGGGCAGCGCCAGAAAACAGAGCAGGACCGGGGCAGTCCCTTTAACCAACAGGTTGTGGCCTTTCTTGGGGCACACTCTGCCCCCCTCAGTTAGAAGACCGCTGGACTAATGGGGCAACCAAACTGGGTGTGTTTGGGCCCCAAAATTGCCCCCAGTTTGCAGTGGGAGAAGCTGTCCCGCCCGGGGCCCGTAGGGGGTGGCATCGGCGGGTTTCTCAGTGCGGGGGGGGCCATGGTTCCCCAAGGAGAAACCCCCCCTTGTCCCCGGGAAAAAGTGGAAAGACGGAAACCCTTTTTTAAGATGAATCAGGGGGTGGATCGGCCCGGAATTTCCCCAAAAACCCTTTCCTTAGGCGTCCTTTTCCCGGGTTCAAACTACCTGCCTCAGCCCCCTATTCGATGCCGCCAACCCGCCCCCTGATTTCCACAAAATTTTGCTGACAGTTTTTCTCCATCTGGGCCTTTCCCCCCATCTTTACCAGGGACTGGTATTGCCACCCAAACCCCAAAAACTCGTCAATTTTGAAAAAATCTATGACCTAACTGCTTTCTGCTGTTGCTGTTGCCCTGACATCCACAAATGTGTCATTGTGCCACTGTCTGACCCCTGCTGCTGGGTGTGGTGCCCGCCATGTCCCCCACACTTGTTAATTGGGGCAAGCCTGACCCCATGCGCTGCCCCCCGTGACCCCGCTCTCCCGGGCATTGTGCCAAATTTTGTGGCTTTTCCCCCTGTTTTTCCACCCCCCAAAAATGTCATTGTTTCCACTGCCTTGAAACTATGCTGGGTGCTGTCGTGAAACCCCCACATTTTGTGATTGTGCCAAATCAATGACCTAAAAAGTTTTGCGACCTCCAGAATGGGCATTGTGCCATGCCCGACCTAAAACTGCTGCCGGGGCCGGACCTCCACACTGTGTGATTGTGCCCCCTCCTTTTGGCCTTTAAAACTGTTTTTCCGCCTCCAAAAGTTCCCTTTTTGCCCCCGCCTTATTCATTTCTGCTGCCCCCTGTTTCCCCACACTGTGTGATTGTGGCCCCTCTGTGGCCCCAATACTGTTTTGCCGCCCCCCAGAATTTTCATTGTTGACACCGCCTGATCTCATACTGCTGCCGCCGTGACCTCCCCCACTTTTGTATTGTGGGCCCCTCGTGGCCTAATTTCGTTTTTTCCGCCTCCAGAATGTCATTGTGCCACTTTCCTGATCTCATGCTGCGGGTGTCGTGACCTCCACAAATGTATCATTGTTTTCCCACTCTGTGGCCTAAAAATGTTTTGCCGCCTTTTGAAAGTTTATTTGCCAAATTTCCTATCTCCCTGTTGCTCTTTTGTGACCCTTTCCCCCCTGTTTCATTGTGCCCCCTGTGGCCCAATAATGTTTTTCCGGGCCCCCAATGTCAATTGTCCAATACCTGCCTCATACTGCCGGCCCCCCGGGGACCTCCCCTCTCAGCATTGTGCCACCAGTGGCTTCCTCGTGGTTTTTTTCAACCCTTTAGAATGTCATTGTGGGCCCCTGCCTGGGCCTATGCTGCGTGGGGGTGCCGCCTTTACCCCCACACTCTGTCACTTAGTGTTGGGGCCCCCTTTAGCTCTTTAGCTTTTTTTTTTTCCAGCTTTCGTGGCATGACTTTATCGGGTACATGCCCGCTTGAGGTTTTTTTGGGCAGTTTTTTTCCCCTTTTTAAGTGCCCAGGGAAAAATTTTTTATTTAAGCGATTTAAGAGCGGGGGCATTTTAAACTGCGTTTTTCATTCTTAAAAAAACAACATTGAATTTAAAAACCAAAAAAGCCCCCCTTGCATATTTTTTAAACATGCCCCAAAGTTCTACAGCACCCCGCAGGCTCTGTGAAACCTGGGAAAAAGCCCGCTTTTTAACCGATTGTGCCGAATTAAATTTTGGAACGGGAAACGAAAAATAATTTTGCGGAAAAATTTGGGGAAGTGAAACCGAAACTAATTTTTTTAAAAAAATTAAAACCCCTCTTTAGAACCCCGATGTTTAAAGTTGACGTGGGATCCTCCCCAAAAAGGGTATGTAATTTACTTTTTTAAATATTCCCCTGATTACAAAAATTGCCCGTCTGAAAAGAGCTAAGGCTTTCCTTTCCCCGCCCCTTTGTTACTTTTAAAAGGGTTTTATTTGTAAGACCTGACAAGAAACTGCTGGCCGGCTTGGGGCAGAAAAAACTTTTTTTCTGATTTAAAAGGGGTGGGGAACTTTCAAGCAACCCGGGGGGAAATATGTTGTCTTTTGTATATAGAATTTCCCTTTTTGGTTTGTAAATGTGATTATTGAGTAGATCCCTGCTTTAATTTTGATGCCCGAGAACATTAAGAAACTTTTTTAAGCTGCTGTGGAGAAAAGGGGTTTTTGTCGTTTTTATACAGGAAAACCAATAGTTTAGTTTTATTATTTGAGTGAAAAATTTCACCATTCCCTTAATTTCACGGCTCTGTGCTTTTGGTGTTTCCCTCTTTTCCTTTTAGCTCACTTGGCCTTTTTACATTTCTTCTTAGGGAGATAAGGCACATCCCCGGCAAAACCCCTTTAAAAAAATTTAAAACCCCAAATTTTCCAAGGGTGCTGTAAGTACTTTTTGGGTTTTTTTGGAAAAATATTGGGGGGGGGGGGGGGGGGGGGGGTTTAAACAAAACCCAAAAATTTTTTTTAAATTCCTATTCTAGTTGGGAAACCAGGGTTTCTAATTTTTGCGGGTTTAAAAAATATTATTTCCCCTACATGCAAAATATATATTAATGTTTTACATGTATTATTGAAATGAATGAATAAAGTAACATGATAAATAAAAGGTGAACACAAGCCAAAGATATTCATTTAGAGCATCTGCTTTGCATGACTTTAAAATAGACATAGTCATAGAACTGCTCTAAAAATGAAATATTGCTGTGGGCATTCTTCACAAGAGATTCAAAGGCTTTATATTATGTTAAAGAAGCCAGCTGGGAAGCATCAGTGTCTAAAGAGAGAAATGTGAAGATCTAGTAAAGGCTTAGTTTCTTTCGTCATGTTTCCTTCTTGCTTTTCTTTTGAAATTCTTGGACTTGTCTTGGATTATTGAACTTCCTTAACTGTATATTCTGTTATCAAAGGATTTTGCGGTCCCCTGCAGAGTGTAAAAATTTCAGGACATTTGAAATTGCATTAAAATAAAATATATAAAGTTTGTAGAAAACTTAACAAAGGGAATAGCAACACTTTTAATGAACAGAATACTAGACAATTGTTACAAACCTAGCTTTTTCATATAGTTCTCAGTTCTTTTAAAATATATGTTTTAGAGTATGTTTACATGCAGCAGAATTGCAGTGGAAAGTTTCAGAATGACAAAGCTTCCTGTCATCAAACAACTGCAAAGAATTGCATTAAGCCTACATATAATGGAATGTACAATACCAAAGTGCCTTACACTAGAAGAGTTTACAGTATATTTTGAAAATAATTTTTATTTCCACTT
Source organism: Phyllomedusa bahiana (assembly GCA_025379985.1). Taxonomy (NCBI): domain Eukaryota; kingdom Metazoa; phylum Chordata; class Amphibia; order Anura; family Hylidae; genus Phyllomedusa; species Phyllomedusa bahiana. The sequence goes on along the minus strand of JAODAL010016622.1, from coordinate 40,294 downwards.
GGCTGTTGCACTGTTAATTGCTGATTAGGTATTGATTAATTATAGTGTGTATTTAGCATAGAAAAAGAGCTTGAACTCTAGCTGTACCTGTATTTATCTGCAACTGACATATGACATACAGTATAGTTACTGCATGAGGTCTGTGAATTACAGCGAGGACATGCTGCTAACAAGCAGCAAAGGTTGGAGATAGCTGTGATCCAGACATTTTAACTTCTTAGATGCCACTGTAAAAACCACTGCGGCATCTAAGGGATTAAGAAACGTTGCTACATCTGTTGCCCTCCCTCAGGCAATCTCTTTAGGCTATGTTCACACGTCTGATTTTGGGATGGATTTCAGTCCGTATTGCGTGCCGTACTGCGTGCAAATACGGCTGAAATCCGTCCCTGTCATTTTGGTAATCCACAGTTCTCATAGAGAACTATGGATCCCGTCTCCTGTATTTCGCGAGCGGGGAGAAAGTGACATGCACATTATCCCGGCGGGATACGCGCCATGGATAATGAAAGTCTATGGGACCGGCGAGCTGCCAGCCCCCCACCCTTGCCCCGCCCCCCGTACAAACGGCGTAATTGCGGGCAAAATTTGTCCTGCAATTACGGCGTCAATCAGTCATGTAAACATAGCCTTACTGACCAGAGGTCATGGCATTCAGGGCCTTATAAAGGTCTCCCTGACTGTCATCTTATTACTCTTATTACATCTTACCAAAGGCAGCCATTATTATACATTGTTCTGCAATACACAGGGTGAGTTAAAGTCCCAGAACACCCTTTTATTTTAAAACTGAAAGGGAAAATGATATATCTGAATACTCCAGGAAGTAATGGGGGAGAGAGTCTTATCTTTTAGGTTATGACTGGGACAAAGCCGCCATCTTTAAAGCTGCCATATCAAATCAAGGGCAAGATTTTCCAATGAGAAGGTGGTCATGTGGAAAGTATCAAATCGATTGCCACAATCAGATTTGCAATATCTCTTATGGCTTAAAAGTTATCAACACAGAAAGTTCAAAACTTTTATTGTTCTTTACAGGTAACTGAAGATTGAATTGACGAAAGATTAGAGGATTAAGGTGATTCTGATGTCCCGAGAGCGCAGCTGCCGTATAATAGTGGCAGACTTCAACACCCGACACCCAGAGTGACGACCAAATTCACATAGCACTGTTGTATCCCCTATAGCCAAATTTCAAGCAGGTCTTTCTGCATACTGCACATGCCTCTTGCACTTTGCCTCCCTTTCTCTGTCTTTCTTCTTGAAAAGCAGCTGGGCCTGCTATGCCCATGGGTCCATTGGGGTTTCACCTGCTCCCCTTTGAAGCAGTCCAAGGCTGGCTACAGTTTTAGTTTGTACTCTGCAAAGTCATAAGGTGAACCCAACCAGCAAATGCCATCAAGCAGTCTTGTAAACAGCCATCTGAACAACTGTCGGTTCTGGGAAAAATTTGTGACTATAAACATGCTTGCCCTTTCTGACCTAAATGGTGATGTAGTTGCTGTTATAAGAGGACCCATTAGTTTTAGAGTAGTGTGACTTCTAAGAAAGGGACAGTTCCCCATGAGATATCAATTTTTACTTAACTGCTAGATGCACTGAATGGAATAAACAAGAAGGAAGACATCTTCTGGTTGGTGATTCAATCATAAGAGACTACAGCTTGGATTTTCTATTGCGGTCTAGGGGGTTGATTTACATTCAGATGTTAGTGGATTCTAAATACAGAATCCGCTTAAAATCTGACAGTAAATCAAGTAATTCACTGTCGTGTAGATTTAGCCTAATGAGCCTTGTAATCTCAGGACAGCATTACTACCTTTTATCCTTGGTCCTTAAAACATTTCTTAGAGGGGTCTACTCAGACACTTTTTAGGAACATTGCTTAAAAAGCCTAATTCACAGGCCACATTGCATTTGATTTTGAAATACGTACCCATCTAAATGAAGTATGTGGGACTTTTTGTATATGCGGATGCCTTGTATATACTTTATATAAATGTATATCATAGTACATGTTCTAATATTTTTTAGACAATTTTCATATTTCAGACTACAGCTTGGATTTTCTATTGCGGTCTAGGGGGTTGATTTACATTCAGATCTTTGTGGATTCTAAATACAGAATCCGCTTAAAATCTGACAGTAAATCAAGTAAATCACTGTCGTGTAGATTTAGCCTAATGAGCCTTGTATTCTCAGGACAGCATTACTACCTTTTATCCTTGGTCCTTAAAACATTTCTTAGAGGGGTCTACTCAGACACTTTTTAGGAACATTGCTTAAAAAGCCTGATTCACAGGCCACATTGCATTTGATTTTGAAATACGTACCCATTTAAATGAAGTATGTGGGACTTTTTGTATATGCGGATGCCTTGTATATACTTATATAAATGTTTTGCTAATGAGTGACTTACCTGGGCAGTATGCTTCATTCCTTTGAATACCTGTTTGATCCTCTTGGAACATTAGTCCTACTTCTAATTTACAGTTACAGATGTCACAGATAAGACAGATGTTACATTACTGCCCCAGGAGTCCTTTGGCCTACAGCTGCTTGCAGTCTCTTACTGTCATATGGCAATGTCAAATATTGCTGCCCACACTTTTGATGAGAGGAATTGCATGGATCATTTCCTCCACTCTACATTCACTTTAATGGGAGCTCTAAGTTCAGCAGAGAGTGCCACAAATTTGCAGCCACCTCTCTGTTCTCGGCAGCCAGCTTGTACACATTTCCTCACCCTGAATTTAGAAGATGGAAATAGAAAAATGAGATGTATTACTGTAACTAAACAAACTTGCTGCTCAGAAAACTGTGAAAGCTTTGATGTCACCTACAGTCATAAGAAAAGGCAAACCCTTTTTTTAATTCTATAGTTTTATTTATGAGGACACATAATAAAAAAATGGTCCTTAGGTCTTAAAATAAGGTGAATACAACTTCAAACATTACTAACTGCAATGAGTCATATTTAACAATAACTAGGCCAAACACGGAAGCAGTGTGTAAAAAATTAAATATTAAAGATTATTCAAGACAATTGATCATGTTCCCGTGACTGGAAATTACAGTAAATTCACCCCAAGGCCAGACTGTACAATGCTCACAGGAATTGTAGGAAACCCAAGAGCTACATTTTAGACTCTGTAGGTGGCATGTATATATTTTGCCGATTAGACACCATTTTATTGTGCATATTAGTAGTGTAGAATGCTCCTGAATCTACGAACCCGTTCTACTGCGGGTAATAGATTTAGCACTTTCTAGCTACTAACCAACAATTCTGTCTCAGTTAAATCACTTTTTTGGTCTACCTGTTCCAGCAATAATGCGCCTGGATTTGTAGTGCGACACGCCTCCAGCACGCTCCCCTCACCCCTCCAATCTCCTGTGCATTGCAAAGTGCTGCGGGCACTTTGTAATGCGCATAATTTTGGAGTGCACCTGATTAAAAATATAGCGAACAGGGCTGCGCCAGTTTTCAGGCTGAAAAGATGCCAGACTTCTGGCACAGCCCCATTCATACATGTTACCCTATATCTATATCAGCACAAACACATAATACCTATTGTTAAGAAAGGTGGTGAAGAGGTGATGATTTGGGCTTGTTTTGCAGCCACAGAACCTGGGTGTCTTGCTATTAAGTCCATCACGGATTCCTCTGTATACCAAAGTATTCTAGTGTCAAACATAAGGCCATCTATCCAACAGTTTAATGTTGCCCAAAACTGGGTCATGCTACAGGACAACGATCCCAAGTACACAAGCATTTGGCTTAAAAAGATAAAAACCATGGTGTTACAATGGCTCAGTGAAAGTCTAAACTATAGCCCAATTGAAATGATCTGGTGAGAACTCAGGAGAATAAATGCCTACAAACCTCAGAAGCAATGGTGTAAAAAAAAGTAGGCAATAATTCCTCCAGAATGATTTTGGAGACTGACAAAGACATACAGAAAATGGTTACTTCAAGTTATTGCTGTTAAAGTGGTTCTATAACCATTGATTCACAGGATGTACTTTACATAATTTTTAGACTTTCTAACACCCAAGTGTTGCATTAGTGTTGCATTAGTATATATAAAACCATAGAATCCCAAGATGGGGTACTGTCTTTTTCTCATGGTTGTATATGGGAATATTAGCTACATTGGTTGCAATAATCTTTCTCAAATATAGATATGTCTTGAAAGTGACTAAATATAATTTTTGACAGCTAAATAGAAGAAGGAGAAGGATACAAAAAAGATTATTTTTATATTGGTAAAGTGTAAGGTCAGGGGGACTTACAGCATCTTATTAGACTGCTGAGACTTGTCCCGCACCTAGTGTGGTATAGCAGGTCTATGTGGACGGCAGAGTCATTGTTGTGGGTTTGCTAGGTGATGTGGTGCACTGCCGCTTGGAATCAGACATCAGAGACTCTAAGCTTCAGGAATTTCACAGGCTTTACTCATGGCTCATTACGTGTAGGACATTACACTTCTTTTCACTGCCCAAAACACAACATTTTACACCTCATAGTACTCTTCTTCACTACACAATTGCTCTCCTGGCAATACCTCACTTGTCACTTACTTAATCCTGCCTGCTTCTTACTGTGTTCTACTCTACTTGCACTCTCTTGGTTCTAGGAGCTGTTGTCGTTGCTCTGGCCTGTTCTACACCACTGCCGGCAAGTGGGTAGGAGATCCCCTTCTTACTGGAACAGAACTGCTTATCTGGCAACTGTCCTCAATAACAACTCTGAGGGAACTCTCTAGAACCTGGAAGGTTTCCCCTTTTAACTATGTAACTTGCAGCCTCTCCCATCTACCTTACACTGATTGGCTGCAGGCCAAGCTATTCTATCTCTCTCTGCCTGCTAACAGTTTAACCCCTTCTTTACTTTTTGTACTGTCGAATACACACAACACATATAAGTAGGAATGGGATGTACATTTGTACATATTTGTATATGTACAGGTAAATAAGTGGTTTACCTGTTAGCAGGCAGAGAGAGAGCAGCTGGGCCTGTGTGAGGTAGATGGGAGGGGCAGCAAATTACACAACTATAAGAGGAAGCCTGTCAGGTTCTAGAGGGTTCCCTCAGAGTTGTTAGTGAGGGCAGTTGCCAGTTAAGCAGTTATGTTCCAGTTAGAAGAAGGGGATCTCCTACCCACTTGCCAGCAGTGATGCAGACCAGTCCAGAGCAACAAGAGCAGCTCCAAGACTCACAGAACCAAAAAAGAGTGCAAGTAAGAGTAGAGTACTGTGAGAAGCAGACCTGTCAAGAGGAAAGCATACCAAAAGGTTAAAAGGGGCATTTGGGCATGAACGCTAGACCTGAGGCTGAAGAGTCTAAAAGGTGAAAGGCTGCGAAGTAAACTACAAGGGAAAAATTTCCAGAGGAGCAATTGCATAGTGAAGATATCTAAAGTTGTAAGTCTCTGTGCCTGATTCCAAGCGCCAGTGCACCACATCACCCAGCAAACCCAAACTGGGGATTCTGTCAGGAGTCTAGTGAGATGCTGAGGGGCCCCCTACTTTACAAAAATACTGTATTTTATTGTTTAACTGAGTAAATGATGCAATCCAAATGTTAGGATGATGTATTACATTATTTAGTTTGTCATCAATTTAGAATAAATGGATTTCTCATTGTTTTAGCTATGTAAATAATTTCATGTATGCTGAATGTTTCTGTCTGCTCCAAGAATCTGAAGTATTCATTAGTGTAAGGTTAGAGAGAGCAAATGGCAAAACCAAGAACATGTTCTATGCCTCTATTTTGTGCAGAAACTACTTTCTTTACTTCTTGAGGTTTATAAGGTTATTATGGGTCTTCACACCATCTACATACACATTTTTTTTTTTTAGAGCTCTGAAAATGTACAAATTATCCGTACAATTTGATGTACTTTACTTCAACTTATCATACTACAGTGTTCATTAATTTAAATGAAATGAGAAGAATTTCCCTCGAGATATATTTCAGGAGTAAATGAACTGATTGACTTTATACTTTACTGTGTATCTCCTTTCATTTGCATGCAAGATGAAATTTCTTTCAAAAAAAGTATGGTAAAATGCATGAAAAAATAATACAGTGATATTCTTTATATGGGACATGGTATATCTTCTAATAAATTAATGACTTTATCAATGAAACTAAAAATGTTAAAACATGTTAATGGTAATCATGAAAGCAGTGAATTAAATTACAAAAATCTACATAAAAACATAAAAGATTGATGAGAGAAAAAGAAAAGACCACACAGTCTATTCCATCTGCCCTTATATTATTTCCTTAGAATTTTTATCTTAGGAAAGATACATGTTTATCCCAGGTAGTTTACATTCACATAAACCCTTAATCCCTCCAAAAACAAAAATATTACTCTTCATTTTTCTCCTCCTCACCTTCTAAAAGCCATAAAGTTTTTATTTTTCCACCTACATAGACATATGAGGGCTTTTATTTTGCGGGGCAAGTTGTACACTATGACACTTGTCATACCATAGAATATACTGGGAAACCGCAAAAAAATTCTAAGTGGGCAAAATGTGAAAACATTTTTACTTGTGCCAAGTTTGCGGCAGTTTTGTTTTTGCAGCGTTCAATCTTTGGTAAATATTATGTGTTATCTGTATTCTACAGGTTGATACACATCCGACAATACCAAACATGTATGGTTTCCGTTATGTTTTGGTGGCATAAAAAAATTCCAAACATTTTCTAATTTTAAAATTTTCGCCATGGCTCCATTTTGTGCGACCAATAACTTTTTTGTACTAACACCTACGGACGTCAATGAGGGTGCATTTTTGTGGGCTGAAGTGCACTTTTTATTGCTAGCAATTTGGAATTCATGCGACTTTTTTGATCACCTTTATTCCAATTTCTATAGGACATGAAATGACCAAAAAAACACAATTTTGATGTCTGGAATTTTTTTTCTTCTACGGTGTTCGGCGTACGGGATAAATCATGGTATATTTTAATAGATCAGACTTTTTGGACGTGGCGATACCAAATATGTTTAACTTTTTTATTATTTTTTTTATTTCTTTTATTTGTAAAATGGCGAAAGGGAGGTGATTTAAACTTTTAATATTTTTTTTATGCTTTAAAACTATAAATTTGAGTTCCCTTAGGGCACTTCACCATTAGGGAGTGCGATCATTTATACAGCCTAATGCATTGCATAGACCAGGCGTCCTCAAACTGCAGCCCTCCAGCTGTTGGGAAACTACAGCTCCCATCATGCATTTATATAATCTATAACAGTGGGAATGATGGGAGTTGTAGTTTCCCAACAGTTGGAGGGCCGCAGTTTGAGGATGCGCTGCACCATTTCTCATTAATTTAGACGCTGTGGCCATCTTTGCCGCGGCATCTAAGGGGGGGAGCACCGAAGCTCTCCCCCACCCCCCTGCGCTGTAACCGCCAGGTGTTAGCTGTAATTAGCCACTAATACCCGATGGCTGTGTAGCGATGCCATCCCGCTGCACAACTCCTTAATGCTACCAGGATGTAGCCATACGTTCAGGTGGGTTAAGGAGTTAATATTAATTTATCAACCGCATTTGCTGAAATGTTGTTCCAATCATTTATTACTCTTTCTGTAAAATAATATTTTCATACATTGCTACCAATCTTCCCCCCGCTAATTTCGGATTGTGTAGAGGGAAAAGTGTCAGGGAGGCTAGTCCTGATTTCTGGACGAGGGGGATGTAAGTTCAGAAATAGCATTGCTACAACAAGACACTATCCCTGTTTGCTCCAGTAAGATAGGGAATAGGAGTCCAGGGCAGATTAGACAGGTGCTTGTAGTTGGGGCTCAAATATTTGGGAAACAGACAGGACAATCTATCACAAAGGCTGGGAACGTCGAGCAGTATGTTGTTTACCTGGGGCCCGGGTTCGACATATCACGGATCGGGTTGACAGATTGCTGGGTGGAGCTGGTGAGAATCCAGCTGTCATGGTGCACATTGGCACCATTGGCAAAGTTAGATGTAGATGGAGTGTCATTATAAATGATTTCTGGGAATTAGGCCAAAAGCTCAAGGCAAGGTCCTCAAAAATAGTTATTATAGAAATACTACCTGTACCATGAGCCACACCAGAGAGGCAGCGGGAGATTAGAGAGGTGAATAAGTGGCTCAAAAATTGGGGTAGGAAAGAGGGATTTGGGTTTTTGGAGAACTGGGCTAACTTCTGTCTTGGCTACAGTCTCTATGCTTTGAACGGGCTGCACCTAAATGGGGAGGTGCAGATGTATTAGGGGACAAAATGGCCAGGAAGTTGGAATAATATTTAAACTAGGGACTGAGGGGGAGGGCAACTACAAAGATAACGTGCAAGATAGTGAAGATAGAGAGCTAGGAATTAATAATAAATCAAGGGGTGGAGTGGACGGAGGGGATAGTAATGGTTAATAATGAAAAGGTTAAAAGATTGAAAACCAAAAAATCTCTAAATTGCATGCTGACCAATGCCAGGCATCTCACTAACAAAATACATGAATTAGAATTACTTATTGCTGTAGAAAAATATGACATAGTGGAAATAACTGAGACATGGCTGAATGAGACCTATGACTAGGTGGTTAACTTAAAGGGTTACAGTTTATTTAGAAGCGATTGTAAAAACTGGAAGGTGGGAGGTGAGCTTAAGCAGTTTTGATCAAAAATGCGAACTAAGAACCTCAAACATTTTTCATGTATTCTAAGTAGCAGAAATGCTTTTTCAAAAATTCCTTTGTTCTTTTTGATAGTTTTTAAGTATTAGTAGTGTGCTGCTGATTTTGGATTATGTTTGTATGTTACTGCCACACCAGTGTGCAACTATGCTAATTTTTTTCAAATAACTTTTTTTGGGATTTGCAGACAAAACATTGTTTTCTAGACTGTTTATATGGAGAGTGGCTGCCGCCTCTTTGATTTTTTGAACGCCACCCACCTGCACAGGCTTTTAAATCAGTGCAGTGTAACTTGTAGCTGGAATCTTCTCTCCCTGAAATGCGGAGGTCTGAATAGGCACCAAGAGAGGTATTAATAGAGAAGGTTCCCACCTATATTGAGGTTGCCTTGCTGATTGGCAGGTGGGCTTAAGCAGTTGGCCAAAAATGGGAACTATAAACCTCAAAAATTTTTCATGTATTCTAAGTAGCAGAAATGCTTTTCCAAAAATTCCTATGTTCTTTTTTGATAGCTTTTTACTATTAGTAGTGTGCTGCTGATATTGGATTGTGTTTGTATGTTACAGCCACACCAGTGCGCACCTATGCTAATTTTTTTCAAAAAAGTTTTTTTTTTTTGGATGTGCAGACCAAATTTTGTTTTTTAGACTGTTTGGGGAGTGGCTGCCCCCTCTTTGTTTTTTTTTTACTCCACCCAGGCTTTTACATCAATGCAGAGTGAAATCATACAAGTAGAGAGGATTTTATATAACCAATATGCTGTTAGCAAAGAGTATTTTAGTAACAGATGTTAAATTGATACAGTTGATGCCATACAAAAAATGGCGTTTTGGCCAAAGCATTTGTCAAATGACATCTAAATGTTATATATGTGTGCCAGCACACTCAAGATGCTCCAGAGGTTTTTCCCTGTTCCCTCTGCTGCACCTAGCCTATCTGGGGTATTGAATTTCCTTCCTGCCTATAGGCCACACAATAACAGTCTGGAATTCCTTACTGCCAGATTTACTGCTATACTTGTGCCCTACTCCACGTATACCATATTCAGAGGACAGTGACACCTGTCCTAAGAGAAGAGTACTCACAAGTGAGAGAGAGAGAGAGAGAGAGAGAGAGAGAGAGAGAGAGAGAGAGAGAGAGAGAGAGAGAATTTTAGTAACACATGTTAAATTGATATAATTGATGCCATACAAAAAATGACGTTTGGGCCGAAGCCTTTGTCAAAGGACATCTAAATGTTATATATGTGTGCCGGCACACTCAAGATGCTCCAGAGATTTCTCCCTTTTCCCCTGCTGAGAGAGAGAGAAAAAAAAAGCCTGACAGAAAGATACTGAGGCCGCTAGTCTGTGTAGGCAGTCACCTGGTCTAATATTTTTAGGTTAACTAGTTTATCCCTAGTGTACTCACAATTTAAATATCCATGTGTTAATATAATTGTGGGCATTATGAAATGCAATGGAAAATGCTTTCTGCTAAGTTAATTTTTTATTGTAAATAGTGTTGTTCTTGCAGAGGAATATTTATTTTCCAGTCATAAGGGTTACTACTATTCCCTATAGTATTTTTCTCTATGGATAATAATAATCTGCATGGAAGTATAATTATTGTGGCCTTCCCTGTAATTACAGTGAAATACCATAGTCCTTTTGAGAGTTTTCTGCTTCTTCTGTGATCTCGTTGTCACTGCCAAATCCTGAATACCACCAGTAATGTTTCATTCTGCTTTATTAGCTTTATTAATTGCAAAGTGAAGGTCACAACCTTCTCTCCACAGAACATGGTGCTTAGTTTAGTGTTTTATTGGATGCTTCTAAAGACAACAACTTGAAGAAGTAGAATGAATATTTTATTGGCTTTATATGCATAACTCACCAGGGTATTTTAGATCCCACATAGTATTGTGTAACTAGAATACAGTATTGTGCTTTAATTATATACATATTACTGTCTAAAGAACCCATTACAATTACATGCAAATTATTCTAGTCACAGTCCATAGACATTCATTGTAATTGTTGCTGATTGTCACTTTACTTAATCTGTCCCAGCACAACAATCACGGTTAATTAAAGGGCAGCTTTGTCAGATTACTGGGAACTAAAAGTAGTGAAATGCTGTGGTAGATCTGATATCTGGAAATAATTTAAATGTCTCGAAGAGATAAATGACCTGCCCCAATAATTTCATGTGGTGGCCCACCTAGAAAGGATGTGCTCTACCTAAAACCTATTTTGGAGCTAGTATGATTGTAAACTATACTCATGTCATAATGAAATGTTTCCACTATGTTGACATATGCTAGTCTTAAGCTGTTAAATTTACACCTTTTTTCAACAGTAAACTGGTGTAACTCCATAAAAAATCCCCTACCCCATAGTTAATAGCTCATAGATATCAAAACTGGCATAATATTTGCTAGTGTCTAAGTTTAAGCTAACTCACAGAAAAAAAAACTAAGGGCAACATGTATGAATTCAAATATATCTCTTTTTTTGTTTTATATTGCCGGTTTTTTACAGGTGTACGACAAAACTTGGCACAATGTGCGCCTGATGACACATTATAATGCGCCAATGTTTGATGCGGAACTGCCATACAAAGTTTGGTGTATTACACTCTATGCCCATGAAAAACATTTTCATACATACTGTCGTATTCTACACTCCTCTATATCTATTCAGAATTGGGGTGTTGGCACCAAGTTAAAAAAAAAGGCACATTTGAATTCATACATGTTGCCCTAATTTTTACAAGGGCTTATGAATTCATCAGATCACTGTCAAAAACAACCAAAAACTCACTCTAAAATATAACCTTATACTACCATAATACTATACAAAGAAAAAAACGTATAGGAAAATATATAACCATATTTTAATGACATTATAAGGTTGGCATTAATATTATATTTATCATTAAACAGTCCAACTATCCCTAGGTTTCACATCTACTTAATCCTATCGCCTGGAGGAGAATTCGTCCTGAAAAGAATGGCCCACGTATTGGTGGCTCGCCCTATCCAATTATACACAGCGAATAGATATTTAACAAACAGTAATATATTCATACAATGCATTAAGATACTATATCAGATATTTGTATACGACCTGATTGGCTATTCACATTCCTTATTAGCAAGCCCGGTGTGTTTTCTCCTCAAACATTCAGTGAGGGTTCATCAGGGGACATCAGGAAAATCCACTGGTGCTGGATATATTACTGATGCTGCAGAAAAACACTCCAAATAGAAGGCAGATGAAGAAAAATGCATTGGTTTGAAACTTTTTAACTTGATTAAAGTAAAGTAAGTAAAGTTTACATTTTAGAGTAAGATTAAGCTAGACTGATTTATTGACACATGTTTTTATAAATGTATTTGATTTAAATATTACATAGCTACATAGTTTATTACATAGTACAGTTGAAAAAGACTTATGTCCATCAAGTTCAACCTAGGGTGACGAAAATGTGGAAGAGAGAGAGGGAGACAAGGAGATTGTGAAGCTTAGTTTCCCGTACTGATGAAGACTTTGAAAACAATAGGCAAGAAAATCTCCCTTTAAGGGAAAAATTTAATTTTGATCACAAAGTTGCCCCCAACTGGGTCCAAATTTTATACAGCTACATACCTCCCGGCCACTTTTTTAGGTACACCTGTCCAAGCTCGTTAAAACTTAATTTCTAATCAGCCCAAACACATGGCGGCAACTCAGTGCTTTAGGGATGTAAATGGGCAAGACAACTCCTGCAGTTTTAAACCGACATCAGTAGGGGAAGAAAAGGTGATTTGGTGCTTTGAAAGTGGCATGGTTTTTGGGCCCGAAGGGTGGTCGAGTATTTTCGAACTGCTGCCCTGGGATTTTTTACGCACAACATCTCTAGGGTTTACAGAGAATGGGCGAAAAAGAAAAAAACCCAGTGAGCGGCAGTCCCGTGGGCGGAAATGCCCCTTGTTGATCCAAGGTCAAAAGGGGAAGGGCAATGGTTCGGCTGATAAAAGGCAACAGTGATCAAATAGCCACCCTTAAACCAAGGTAGGCAAAGACATCCTAACCACAGTACGGGGGAACTTTTTATGCAGGGTACACAGAGAAGCCCCCACCGTTTTCCCCCTTTAGCTAAGAACAGGAAAAGAGGCTCCAAATTTTCCCCAAGCTATCGAAATTGGACAGTAGAAAATTGGAAAAAAGTTTCCCGGTTTATAGTCTCGATTTCGCGCGCCAATCGGATGTAGGCAAATTTTGGGGCAAACAACATGAAAAGCATGGATCCATCCGCCCTTTTATCAAAGTTTTATGGTAGGGGTGGTGTTGGGGTGGGGAAATTTTCTTGGACCCCTTGGGCCCCTTGGTACCCAATTTTAGAACTTCAAACCTTTGGGGAAATTTTGCCACGAAGAATTGAGGAGTTCTGAAGGCAAAATGGGGTCCAACCCATTACTAGCATGGTGTACCTAATAAAGTGGCCGGTGCGTGTATGTATGAAGATTATTTTGTAGTAAGTGGCTATCAAAGCCTTTCTTGAAACCCTCAACTGTTCCTGCTGTAACCAGCTCCTGAGGCATGCTGTTCCACAGATTCACAGTTCTTATGTCACGAGTGATGCCGCATCCCAGGGTCCGGGCTGGGGGCGCACTCGCTCCTGCCCCGTTCCTGCTGTGCTCGGAGAGCGTTGCGCCGCGGACTGCGACCGCACTCTCTCTCACGTGTGCACGGACTCACCTAACCACGCTCCTGATGCTTCTCTCCTGCCTGCTGGCCGGTGCGCGCGTCCCTTCTCCGGAGGGCGCGCGCGCGCGCCGGCTCTTCCGGATTTAAAGGGACAGTGCGCCGGAAATTGGGGTTGCCGGTCGCTGACTCTATATAAGGGCTCCACCTCTTCCTGGACTCCGCCGAATCCATAGTGCCTTATCCTATGCGAGGAAGCCTGCTTTAACGTTTCCCGGGTTTCCAGATCCGTGTACCAGTTCCTCCGGCTTATGTCACCTGACCACGAACCTTTGCTGCCCGCCTGACCTCTTGGGCCCCCCGACTACTTTTGTGTCAAATTTGGTACTTCGTTGCACCTCGCGCCCCCGCAAAATTGCATCAGGGGGTAGCGACCTGGTGGAACCCGCCGCAGAAACCCCCACCCGCTTTGCGGGGGGCTCTGGTGAAAACCCGGGACCCACTTTACTCCGCTCCCTGTTGGTTCAAACCACCCCGTTTGGGGGTGCCCAGCGGATCCACTACCTAGGTTGTTCCATCTTAAGTGAAAAAGGGCTTTTCTTACTGGATTTTAATCCTCTTTTTCCCCCAATGAAGGAAAATGTCCCCTTGTCTTTTGAGGGGGCTTTACATGAAATAGCATATTCTAAGTGAGGCCGCATCAATGCTTTATAGGACGGTAATATTACGTCCCTGTCCCTCGAGTCCATGCCTCTTTTTAATACACACCAATATCCTGCTTGCTTTAGAGGCAGCTGATTGACACTGCGTGCTGTCTGGTTATTATCTACAAGAACACCCAGATCTTTCTCAAGAGATGAAGAATAAAGATAACATGTTATTTATGCTGCACAGTGAACAACCCTCATACAGTTATATTGACATAAAAATTAAAAAGTTATGGGTTTTGGAATCACTGGGGTTAAGGGGCCTTGAAATATGATGGGGATTTTAAGTCATCAAAAAATTTCCCTCTATATAATGTCACCCATCTGCAGAAAGCAGTTGTCCCACATTAGTACAGAGCAGGATTCTGGCTAGTAGGGAGAGGTCTTTGATATATCTGTAGGAGAAAATGTTTATGTGGAGAGCACCGGAAAGGTGTAAATAGACTTATAGACCACATAATGCTCCTGAGAAAATGGAATATGTAAATAAGCTCTCTTTTGGAAGGGAACTCTATCTCTCTATCTTTCTCTCTTTCTCTCTTGCTCTATGATTCAACCCTGTGATAATTTCAGTGACCTTAGTTTTGTGTTTTTTTACTTCTATTTTTGAAACTCTTGTACCATATCTTTAAAGTAATACAGAATTCTAAAAATAATAGAACATGTGAAAAACTGAAAAACTGCAGTATTAAAACTGCCCCATTTAAATTAAATGTTTTAATTTTTTTTAAAAAAAAAAAAAAACTTGCATAAGGAAAAATTCAGATGAATTTCAAGATTAGTTTACATGTTTTCCCAAATGGTAGTTCATTATTTTTTAAGACCTTTGCATTGCTCTAAACATGACAGATCTAAAAAGAGATACAAACAGTCCACTACAACAGCATGCACTACAAAACAGGTTGTACACTATAACTTACATCCATGTCCACATTTGGGGGTCTAAAAAAAGCCCAAAACCCAAATTTAAAAACTAATCAAATTTTTAAAATTTATTAATTAAGAATTGTTCATGTCGTACTTATTATATGCCATGGAAAACTGTTGCTATGACAACCATTTTTGTAGAACTTGGTTAATCACTACACCACAGAAGGCGTTGACATCTGGTCATTCAATCTAAAAGGTTTTATGACCATATTTTCTGAACTCTGCAACCCTTTCCTGTCAGAAAGCTTTGCAGTCACATTATGTTACAGACGACTGACAGCAGATCGAGAGTTAGCTAAATTTAACAATAACAACATATCTTGTAATTGCATACAATGTAACCAAATAATGTAATATGATTAATCAAAGTTGTCGGAAACCCATCATGTGTCTATATAGCTTGGTCAGAGTTCTCTAAATAATGTGATATGCATAAGATAATCATTTACACATTTACATTTTTTGTTTGCTCTTATACATGTTCTTGGGCACTGGGCTTTTTGAAGTTTGCTTTCCAATGTACAACATGATGAATGTATGTACTATAAGTATTTGTAATACATTTATGTACAAAAATCTTACTCATTTATTCAGCTACTTAACTAGATAAGGAAATAATTGTAAATGTGCTATTGTAACCTGTGAATAAAATGTATGTATTTAATACACAGAGTGAGGTTTACTAAAAGGGGTGTTCCATTATTTAAAAAGATCATCAGTCATTAGGGGATGATCGGAAATAGAAAAAAAAAGTACTATTTAAACCTGCATATCACTGTGCCGCCGCCATTCATGATGCACCCGCTGAAGACATCACAAGCAGTGTTCATGTGAAGCTGCAGCCAATCACAGGTTGCAGCGGTCATGTGCAGTATACAGTATTCATCAAGAGACCGCTGCAGCCTGTGAATAACTGTACAGTCATATGGAGAATGAATGGTCATAGCCTGGATCAACGGGCCTGGAACTGGCACTGGAACAAGTGGCTTTCAAAGTCAAGATTTGGGGTTTTTTCAAGCATCCCCTAATGACCAAGAAGCATTTTCAATTAATAAAAGGGGAAAATGGAATAGTGGCCCACTGCAAACAATTAGGGCCACATGTTTGAAAACTGACTAAGTCTAAAACTCACTTTGTTGGCCATAGCAATCAATCAGAGCTCCCCTCTCCTTTTTCCAGCGTACTATATTAAATGAAAGGGGCATTCTTACTGGTTGCTATGGGCAACAAAGTGAGTTTTAGACCTAGACAGTTTTCCTAAATGTGGCCCTTAGTTTTCACCTCTCATAGGCAATTAGTTTTGATAAATCTCCCCTACTGTGGTTAAAATATAGTGCTCTGATATTCATAATGTAAGGACTGTGCAGTAATGTTTTACCAAACATCTCCATAATGTTTGCATTGTAAATCTGCATATAGTCTAATGAAAATTTACATGTGGATGTAGTTCACATGGATAAAATCTGAAAAATATTAAAATGAAATCTGCAACGTCTATATAGGCGCATTTATATTTTCTCTTTGCTTACTGGACAACAGGGAAGAATAATCACTATTCTAACAGTTTGCCATGTAGTTCTCAAAGGCAGTGGGCATGTAGACTTCTGGGAACTCATAACTAATAAAGACAATCAGTAGGCAGGTCCTGCGGCATGCCCCATCCTTGATCAATGCTGTTTTAACACTTTGGTGGGCCTAGTAAGGATTAATGATTGCCACTTCCCCATTTTGTCAACACAATTAATTTAATAAAGTTAAAACAATTATATTTATATAGGGAAAAACATTTTTAGATATGTTAATGAGAAACTCTTGACTCACAGGTAACCGTCTCTTTTCTTGCCTCTACAAAAACTTCTTCTGCTACCCTCAGTGTTGTACCTGTTGCTGCCCAGTAACTGTACCCACTGTACTTCAGATATAAATTATAGCACCACACAGATAGTGCCCTCAAAATAACAATACCACATATCCACATATAAACTACTACTTTAGTCATCTCTTTTCTCACATATAGACTGCTGCTCTGGCCTCCAACTCTCTCACACATAGATGGCTGCTTATGTCCTCCTCCTCTCTCACATATAAACTGCTGCTGTAGCTCCCTCCTCTCTCACACATATAGACCACAGTTCATGGCCCCCTACTCTCTTACATATAGACTGCTGCTGTAGTTCACTCTTCTCTCATATATAGACTGCTATATTGTTAGAATTTTAAAGTATATGTGTACTTTTCCCATCTTGTCTTTTTCTGATACAGTGTTCGAAATCCATGGACATAGAGTTAAAAGATAACATGTAAGTTACTTCTCATAGAAAGCTTATGAGCTTACTGCATACTGCTATACATTAAACTCAAAAATAAGAGCATTTTAAAGATAATACTTTAAAATCTTTTTTCCATACAGAGGATTTGTAGGTCTTTATAAGAAAAAAATGTCATGTCCGCCATATCCACTTATTACGAAATTAATCAACACAGAA
The DNA here is from genome assembly GCA_025379985.1 of Phyllomedusa bahiana. Taxonomy (NCBI): domain Eukaryota; kingdom Metazoa; phylum Chordata; class Amphibia; order Anura; family Hylidae; genus Phyllomedusa; species Phyllomedusa bahiana. The sequence goes on along the minus strand of JAODAL010016622.1, from coordinate 22,808 downwards.
TTTTGGACCTAAAAAAACACGACAGTAAAATAAGATCCCTGTAAGTCCCAAAAAATATATTTTAAAAATTATGATCTATCACTATGAAACAATAGTAAAAAAATTTGTAAAAATACTAGAACTTTTGGGATTTAAATTTTTTAAATCGGGGGGGGCCCCAGGAATAGATCGCTGATTCTAAAACAAAGAGGCAAAAGCACTGTTCCTCTTTGTTTTTAGTTACGGTAACTCCATTTGGCTTTTCTCTGAGAGTGATCGAGTGGTGTGGTTATTCATAGAAAGTCTATTACATGCTTAGCTTTCCATGCAGACCCAAGCAGAATTAAAGGTACGTCCACGCTGTCATTTCCCTTTTATTAAGCAATCAGTAGAGTCACAGAATTTAGCCCCACCATCACACCTATAAATAAAAAACTATGACATAACAAGACGTCCCCAAACGTTTGTAAAGATTATAGTTATCCTTTGATGAGTAATATCATAAATAGAGATGGGCAAATTGATTCTAACGAAGTGGACTTCGTTTAGAATTTCAGGAAAACTTTGGGGTTCGAAACGAAGTCAAGTTTGGGGTACTTGGTGAACAAGTGTGCTTTTTATTGATAAAAAGGCTGCGGAAAATGGCGTTACATGGGGGAAAGAACTCTGGGGGGAAGAAAGGGGAAGCCTGCATGACCTGCAGAGAGAAGCCAATCAGAGACCGGGGGGATTCTGTATGTCACCCGCACTATTTAAGCCCGGCGCGACCTGGGGGCTCATACCCCCTCTCACTGTACGATCGGGAAGGTTTCTGCCCGGCTGATTTTTTATGAAAACTGATTTTTAACGCGTTTTTTTTGGTGTCTCAGCTTGTCTCAGAGATGATTTTTAACGTTCTATTTCTGATTTTTTAGGTATTTGGTCTGAAATCCATGTGCGTCCACGCAGGCATATACATTTAAATCCTTCTCTCACACACATTGAATATCCAAGGGGGATCAAAACCATTCCGTTTTATTTATTTTAAAAAAACAGCATTTTTCAATACAAATACCCCTTTATTTTGGTGCTCAAACTTTGGCGCAATTTCATCCAGGGGTTATTAAACGTTTTTTTTCACTGTGGTGACCCAAGAAACCGTCATTTTCACCCAAAAATTTTTAAATACTTTTTCCTTAGCCTAATTCACAAAACAAAGGGTTAATTACAATTTTATCTATTGTTTGTGGCATAAAAAACACCGATTTTAACACCAAAAAAGTATATTTTGGGGGGCTCAATTCTTTGGGGCAATTTACATCCCAAGGTTAACTAAGTATTTTTCTGCAGTTGCACTCGTAAAAAAACTTTCTTTTTCACCCCCACGAAGAAATTCTGTACCATAAAAATTCCGAAGGTTTAAATTTAAACCTTTAATTCAGTAAAAACACAGGTTTTTTCCACATACAAAACAAATTTTTCCCGGCCATTTGTGTAAACAATTTAAAATCCCCGGGGTTACCCAAGCTTGTTACTGGGTTCAATTGAGACAAATACAGGGTGTATATTTATCATATACAGATATCTTCATAAAACATTGTCTGTACATTTTAGAACAAACAGTATGTCAACAGAGAGGTGGCGGGCTCTGCACCTGCGAGTGGCAGTGGTACAAACATTCCTGGAACAGCCCCAGGTCGCAGCACAGAAAGGGGACGTCGCAGCAGGGGTCACTCAGTGAGGGCCACAACTGCACTGTCATCTAGCGGCCGGTGTTGTTTGTCACCCAACCCCAAGGGTTCTTGATTGGTTGACTAGGTCATCCACTTCCTCCCAGATGACATCTGAAAAACCCCAGCCAAGAGCCGGTGGGAACGTCAGACACAACCCTTAGTTGGCATGGCCCGGGAGCGGGTCAGCGGCCCTCACCTGTCCTTAACCCGCCTCTGTCCCATCCGGTTCCCTCAGCCCAAGATCTACTATGTGGTCTGGGCTCAGCGCCCTATATAGCGAGAATGAACAATTTGAGGAGGGCAGTAAGCAGCTACTTGGCAGCAAAGAAATGGAGCCAATATCCCCTGCTTCTTGCAGTAGGCGCAAAGTATAGATGTTGAGAGTGGCATGGGGGGGTCATGTTGTGAGGGGTCAGCCTCTGCATACCAAGATCGGTGATGAAGACAGCAGTGACGATGAAACACAAATAGATGATGATGTAGCCGACCGCACTTGGGAGCCGGGTGAGGCAAGGGCTTCATCATCGCCAGGAGAAGAGGGCGTCAGCTTGCTCGTCAGGCAGCGGCGCAGCCAGCAAGTGGGTCGTGTGGCCGTGAGTCAGCAGGATAGCAGCAGTGTGAGGTCGGGAGACAAGCGGCCACGGGTATTAAAAACCCGCTTCGCAGGCCCAAGAAAGTAGCGGCACAGGGGCTCAGCGAGGGAGCGGCGGCAGGCGTCACTCAGTGGGGAGCATTGGCGGTAAAATCCGATACTCGGCGGTGTGGCAGTTCTTTGCTAAGACACCGGAGGAGCCGAATATGGGTATATTTTAGAATCTGTAAGTAGAAAGTGAAGCGTGGCCAGGAGCTAACGTTGGCACCAACGGCCCTGCGTCAACAAAATGCAGCGTCACATCCGGTGGCCTGGGAGAAACATGGCTCAGATGTGGTGGTCCATCATGTGGGCCGCAGCAGCAGTGCCAGTGGCACGCATGCCATTGCAGCCAAGTCAAGGCTCCACCACCTCTGCAAAAGGAAGCTGTTTCTCTTTGACATCATCTCCCTGTCCAGATGCTCCTGCTCCTCGCTACTCATGGCGCCAGCAGTCGTTCAGCGAGGCGATTGCAAAGAGACAACAATATGCGTCCAACCATCCTAAGGTGCAGAAGCTGACCGTACTCCTGTCCAAGTTGTTGGTGCTGCAGTCCCTCCCTTTCCAAATGGTGACTCTGCCCCCGTTCAGAGAACTAATGGCTTGTGCCGAGCCAAGATGGAGAGTTCCAAGCCGTAATCTCTTTTCCATAAAGGCAGTACCAGCACTTTCAAAAATATGTAGAACAGAAGGTGGCCAGTCCTTGACTTATCGGTTTGTTCCAAGGTGCACGGCAAGCGCGGACGTCTGGAGCTGTAACTACGGTCAGGGCCATACATGTCCTTTACTGCCCACTGGGTGAATGTGCTTCCACCCAGGCACACCAACAACTTGGACAAGGAGCCCGCTGCTTCTCCTCATGTTGTCAAACTGGGGGCTCCTGCGCCAATGTCCGCCTCCTCCTCCTCCACCACCACCACCATCTCAGCCTCCACAAGTACTGCTCCATCATACCACATGTGTAGGGCACAACGGTGTCACGCAGTTCTTCACCTGGCTTGCCTCGGCGAACGAAGTCACACAGGGGAGGAACTGCTCCGCGTCATGCCGCAAGAAATTGATGTGTGCTCTCTCCGCGCCAAACTGCAAATTGGAACCATGGTGAGGGGACAATGGGAGAACAAGGTGTCCGCGCTGCAACCGAGGAGGATGGTCCATGCGCCCTGCATGGTTGAAACGTGTTCAATCTGGTTGTGAAAAGGTTCCTGAAGTCTTCCACCGATCTTCAGAAGATCTGAAAATGGCCGGGAAACTGTGCATGCACTTCATCCATTCCTACAAAGCCAGGAACACCCTCCTCAAGTTGCAGCGGCAGAACGGCCTTGCCCGACACACTCTGATATGCGATGTTTCCACCCATTGGAATTCCAGCCTGCACATGTTGGACCGACTGTATGAACAGAGAAAGACCATGAATGATTTTTTGAATGATCCAGGCGGACAGGGGTACTCCCCTGTGTAACTTTGATGTCAGCCAGTGGCAGCTCATGCGTGACACCTGCCGTTTGTTGAGGCCATTCGGAGAGGCCACGTTATTTGTCAGTCACCAGGACTACGGGATGAATAACGTCATTCCACTGCTTCATGTCCTGGAACAGATGCTGAAAAATCTGTCTGGGCAGGGACCCGGAGACGTGGCGACTACATCTCGCGGCCACATGAGTCCGCTGGGGACTGAAATGGAGAAGGAGGAGGAGGAGGACATTGGAGCAGAAGCATTGTCTAGTGAAATGAGTGGATTTTCTACCCAGGTGACAAGAGAGGAGGAGCAGGACAGCTGGAGGAGGTAGATGGGGATGAGGAAGACGAGTCAGATGCCCGCAAGCACCGTGGCATATACAGTGGAGATGGAGGCAAAGGGGGCCCCTCGGGGTCCCCTTGTGCAGATGGCCCGCAGCATGCTGATTTTCCTGGCTAGTGACAGCCGAATAGTCAGCATCCGGCAGAGGGATGACTTCTGGCTCTCCACCCTATTGGACCCTCGCTACCAGTCCAAAAGGGGAGCCTTTTTCCCAGCTACTGAGAGGGAGGACAAACTCAAATACTATAGGGAAATCCTCCGTAGTCAGTTGCCGGGTGCCTATGTGCGGCAAACGTCCTCTCCTCTGACAGGTCTGACCGGGGAGGTTCTTCAGCGCTCACGGGAAATACTGCCGCGGCTGCCGGGGAAGGTGGGGGGGTCGGAGCAGTACCAGCTCCATCAGCAGCAACCTAAGTCTGGGGTCACTGATGACACTTCCTTCACCCGCCTAGTGAGGAGGGCATCGCCAGCAGCAGCAGGACCTGGAGCAGACCCTGAACCAACAGTGGTGGCCTACTTGGACAGCACTCTGCCACCCCCAGTTAGAAGATCCGCTGGGATACTGGGCAGCCAAACTGGATGTGTGGCCGCAACTTGCCGAGTTGCAGTGGAGAAGCTGTCCTGCCCGGCCAGTAGTGTGGCATCAAAAGCGGGTATTCAGTGCGGCAGGGGCCATCGTTACCCCAAGGAGAACCCGCTTGTCCACGGAAATGTGGAATGACGGACCTTTGTCAAGATGAATCAGCATGGATCGGCCAGGATTTCCACACACCAATGCCTTAGGCGTCAGACTACATCAGCCATGACGCCTCACCCAAACTGTGAAAATGAGTCTGGGTTTAAACTACCTGCCTCAGCCACTATTCTGATGCCGCCACCCGCCTGATGCTACACATCTGCTGCCAGTTTCTCCATATGTCACCAACCATCTTTACCAGGGACTGGTATTGCCACCCACCTCCACACTCTGTCAAATGTGCCACTGTCTGACCTAATGCTGCTGCTGTGGCTGCTGCCGTGACCTCCACACTGTGTCATTGTGCCACTCTCTGACCTCAGACTGTTGCTCCTGCCGCCGTCACCTCCACACTGTGTCATTGTCCCACTCTATGGCCTACTCCTGTTTTTGCCACCTCCAGAATGTCATTGTGCCACTGTCGACCTCATTGCTGCTGCCCGCCCCCACCTCCACTCTCTGTCATTGTGCCACAGAGTGGCCTACTACTGTTTTGCCACCTCCAGAATGTCATTGTGCCACTGTCTGACCTCATGCTGCTGCTGTAAATGCCGTCACCTCCACTCTCTGTCAGTGTGCCACTCAGTGGCCTGCTACTGTGTTTGCCACCTCCAGAATGTCATTGTACCACTGTCTGACCTCATGCTGCTGCCGCCGTCACCTCCACCCTCTGTCATTGTGCCACTCAGTGGCCTACCTACTGTTTTGCCCCCTTTCCCGAATGTCATTGTGCCACTGTCTGACCTCATGCTGCTGCTGCCGTGTCCTACACACTGTGTCATTGTGCCACTGTCTGACCTCATGCTGCTGCTGTGGCTGCTGCCGTGACCTCCACACTGTGTCATTGTCCCACTCTGTGGCCTACTCCTGTTTTTGCCACCTCCAGAATTTCATTGTGCCACTGTCTGACCTCATGCTGCTGCTGTGGCTGCTGCCGTGACCTACACACTCTGTCATTGTGCCACTCTGTGGCCTATTCCTGTTTTTGCCACCTCCAGAATGTCATTGTGCCACTGTATGACCTCATGCTGCTGCCGCCGTCACCTCCACTCTCTGTCATTGTGCCACTCAGTGGCCTACTACTGTTTTGCCACCTCCAGAATGTCATTGTGCCACTGTCTGACCTCATGCTGCTGCTGCCGTGACCTACACGCTGTGTCATTGTGCCACTGTCTGACCTCATGCTGCTGCTGTGGCTGCTGCCGTGACCTACACACTGTGTCATTGTCCCACTCTGTGGCCTACTCCTGTTTTTGCCACCTCCAGAATGTCATTGTGCCACTGCCTGACCTCATGCTGCTGCTGTGGCTGCTGCCATGACCTCCACACTGTGTCAGTGTCCCACTCTGTGGCCTACTCCTGTTTTTGCCACCTCCAGAATGTCATTGTTCCACTGTCTGACCTCATGCTGCTGCTGTGGCTGCTGCCGTGACCTACACACTCTGTCATTGTGCCACTCTGTGGCCTATTCCTGTTTTTGCCACCTCCAGAATATCATTGTGCCACTGTCTGACCTCATGCTGCTGCTGCCGTGACCTACACACTGTGTCATTGTGCCACTGTCTGACCTCATGCTGCTGCTGTGGCTGCTGCCGTGACCTCCACACTGTATCATTGTCCCACTCTGTGGCCTACTCCTGTTTTTGCCACCTCCAGAATGTCATTGTGCCACTGCCTGACCTCATGCTGCTGCTGTGGCTGCTGCCGTGACCTCCACACTGTGTCATTGTCCCACTCTGTGGCCTACTCCTGTTTTTGCCATCTCCAGAATGTCATTGTGCCACTGTCTGACCTCATGCTGCTGCTGCCGTGACCTACACACTGTGTCATTGTGCCACTGTCTGACCTCATGCTGCTGCTGTGGCTGCTGCCGTGACCTACACACTGTGTCATTGTCCCACTCTGTGGCCTACTCCTGTTTTTTGCCACCTCCAGAATGTCATTGTGCCACTGTCTGACCTCATGCTGCTGCTGTGGCTGCTGCCATGACCTCCACACTGTGTCATTGTGCCACTCTTTGGCCTACTCCTTTTTTTGCCACCTCAAGAATGTCATTGTGCCACTGTCTGACCTCATGCTACTGCTGTGGCTGCTGCCGTGAAAAAAACACTCTGTTATTGTGCCACTCTGTGGCCTATTCCTGTTTTTGCCACCTCCAGAATGTCATTGTGCCACTGTCTGACCTCATGCTGCTGCTGCCATCACCTCCACTCTCTGTCATTGTGCCACTCAGTGGCCTACTACTGTTTTGCCACCTCCAGAATGTCATTGTGCCACTGTCTGACCTCATGCTGCTTCTGTGGCTGCTGCCTTGACCTCCACACTGTTTCAGTGTCCCACTCTGTGGCCTCATGACTAAGAAGATCAAGGTGCTCCTGGACTGGTCAAGATTCAGAGCCATTGTTAAGTTTAGTCAGTATATACATATATAAATATATATATATATATATATATATATATATATATATATATATGTACATATATATAATTATATAATATATATATAAATATATATATATATATATATACTCATATATATATATATATATATATATATATATATATATAGATATATATATATGTGTGTGTGTGTGTGTGTGAAGTAATTTTTTCAGAATATTTATATTTACAATATACTAGTGATTCAACATTACATGTAGAGATGGGCCAATTGATTCTAACGAAGTGGACTTCGTTTAGAATTTCAGGAAAACTTCGGTTCTGAAAGAAGTCGAAGTTTGGGGTAATTCGCGGAAACGAAGTGTGTTTTTAATTGATAAAGTGGCCGCAAGCACATGGCGTTAAATGGGGCAAAGAAGTCTGGGACAAAGAAAGGAGGACCCTCAATGACATGTGCAGAGTTGAAGCCAATAGAAGACCGCAACGGAGATCTTTTGACGTCACCGCGCACATTAATAAGTCCTGTGACGCCATGCTCGCCCGCACACTGCTCTCGTTGTGCCGTGATTTAGTGCTGCAGTAGCTCTAGCTTAGAGAGTCTCCACAAAAAGAATAACTTTTATACAGCGAATACATTGGTGGGGTGTCCAGCTTTTCTCAGAGACTAATTCTTTTCCGTACTAATTTGAATATGTGGGTTATTGGAATGAAGTTCCAGAGTGCGTCCAATTCAGCTGCAAAATACAATATTAATGTTATCTGGTCAGTTCTGGAGCACATTGAATTTCCGAAGGTATTATCTAAGGCCTGGTTTTTTGCTGTTTATTACAGTTAAATAAACAGCTATTTTAACAATCCACATACCAGGTTAATTTTTGGCTGCTCATTTCTTTTGCGCTAAATTTTAATATCCAATGGTTAATTAAGCATGTTTCTTGTGCTATTGTGATCACTAAAAAGAAACGGTGTTGGTTTCAACGCCAAAGACGAAATTTTTTTCCTGGAGCATAATTTATATTCCTAAGGTTATATTAAGCGTGATTTTCTTGCTTTCTTGTAGTCAGTATCATAAAAGAAATGGCTGTCTTTTTAACGTAACATACCAGTTAATTTTTGGCTGCTCATTTCTTTTGCGCAATTTATATCCAAGGGTTAACTAAGCGTGTTTCTGCTTTTGAAGTCAGTAAAAGAATCGGCGTTTTAACTCGCCACATACCAGTTAATTTTTTTGGGGTGATTTCTGATTTATATCCAAGGGTTAATTAAGCCTGTTTGTGCTTTTATATTCAGTTAAAAAACACGTGTGTTTAAACGGCACATATCAATAAATTTTTCTTGATCTCTTATTTTGAGTGAAGCGCAAATTATATCCAAGGGGTTACCCAAGCGCTTGTTAGTGGATACATGTTGGAGTCAAATACATCGGTTGTATTTATATACTATCAGATATCTTCCATTAAATAGATTCTTGTAACAAATTTTGATTCAGTCACAAACAGTATGTCAGACAGAGAGAGTGCAGGCATCATCACTGCGAGTGTCAGTGGTGCACAAACATCTCCTGGTACAGACACAGGTCACAGCACCAGTATATGGACGTCGCAGCTGGGGTCACTAGTGGAGCCACAACCGCCGGTTGTCATGTAGCGGCCGTGTTTGAACAGCAACCCAAGGGTTTCTTGATTGGTTGAGTAGGTCACCAACTTCATCCCAGATACGTCTGACAACCCTAGTCCAACGGTCGGTGGGGTTTCATCAGATACAATCTCTTATTGGCATGGCCCCGGGAACAGTCAGCGCCCCCTCACCTTCCTCAACCCTCCTCTGTCCCCATTCTGGTCCCTTTTCAGCCAAAAACTAGTATGTGGTCTGGGCTCAGCGCGCACGAACAAACGAAACAAGCTAGGATTAACAATTTTGAGGCACAGTCAGCAGCTACTTGCAACGAAGAGGTGGGGCAGACTATCCCTAGCTTCTTGCAGTATTGATGTGAAGTGGCATGCGATTTTTTTCTGGTAGCGGTCTCTCTCGACCTCTGCATACCAAGACCGTTGTAGGAGACAGCAGTGATGATCAAACACTCCATGAAGTATAAACATGTGGTTTTGAATCCAGTTTCTTCCTTGCTTTACAACCAGTTTGTTCCACATGCAGCGTATGGAACTTTGGAACTGAAGGAAACCATAACTACAGGGAATGTATTTAGGTGCTTATTTTTGTATTCTGTTAGCCATTGTTGATTGAATTCAGTAACAAAACTGTAATGGGACAGAACAAAAAAGAAGCAAAAGCCAAATGTTGCAAAACTGGCACCGTATAGATCATTTCTTTTCTTACAGTATCGAAGAATGTCCAACTTACAGAAACTAAAAACACAAGATCCTTTCTGGAGGCCCTCCTTCCCCTGTACCGGTGGAACAAAAGTGCCATCCACACAGATTTCAAGTGGTTTTTCAGAAAGCAAGTTGATAAGATGTTCATTTGTTCATAGAACATTATAACAACAGGTGATAAAGGAAAATATTTGATCTGGAAACTTGTAATAGGTGTCCATATTTTGAAAGCTGTGTAAATTCTTTAGCTGCATTTGTAATGAAAAGCTCTCCTCACAACAACCACCTTCCAAGACTATAAAATAAAAATTATAATAATAATAATCATTAGATGCGCAATAAGCAAATCAGTTTCCTTCAGCCTTGTCTGTCATATCCTTGTACCGTACCTCCTTGCTTATGTCTCTTCTGACCACGAACCCTTGCTGCCTGTCCTGGACCTCTAACCCTAGCCTGTCCCCGACTCCGAGTCGAGCCTTACTAATTTTGTACCACGCACACCTCGGCTGCCACCCGCAAGCAATTCACATCAGGGGTATACCAGGGTAAGACTCCCGCCGGCAGCAAGTCCCCATCCCGCTTTGCGGCGGGCTCTGATGAAAACCGAACTACTTAGACCTCCTACCCCTGGCGTGGCTATTGCTTATTCGCTTGCGTTTGGTCCAGTGGATCCACGTACCTGCTTCCGAGACAACTATGAAGTAGTGGAATGACATTATTCAACCCCGTAGTCTCTGGCGACCTGGACGCACAATAACGGGTCCGCATGAAACGGGTCCTGAGCAAACGACAGGTGTCACGCATGAGCTGCCACAAGCCAACAATAAAATTAACACAGGTTGAATCTCCTGTCCACTTGATTCATCAAATAAATCTTTAATTTCCTTTCTCTCCTCCTATGCAGCACGGACACATGTTTCTTTTCATCGTCTTTCACAACGGTCTAATTTTCAGTTTTCGCGGAGAAAGCCACAAATCGATGACAACTTGCATGACCCGGAGCATTTTCCTCCCTATGTGACTTACGTCCCCAGGGAATACTCCTTTCCCTTGGATCAACAAAAATACGTTAATAGTCCTTTCTACTGTTTCATCAATTTCTCCCCTGTTCAATAATTTCCCCCTGTAATATAGTTTTATTCCTTTTCATTAATTCCTCCTGTTTCAATAAATCCCTCTGTTAATAATATTATATTCCTTTCATCAATTTCCCCCTGTTCGAATTAAATGCCCCCTGTAAATATTTTATCCTTTCACTCAGTTTTCCCCCTTTTCATCAGTTCCTGTCGCCCATGTAACCGACACTTTCTGACTGCGTTAGCCTGACCTCATGAATCTCCGCCGCCTGCCCTAGTCCTGTTGGCCTGACCTTTGACTACAAGTTTCGTCTTACTATTTCGGTACCTCGCTTATCGCCTCGCTGCCACTGCAAGCTAGTCACATGCCAAGGGGTACGTACCTTGGTAGGTACTTCCCCCGTAGAAAAGTCCCATCCTGCCTTGCGGCGGGTCTCTTGACTGATAAGCCGGTACCAACTTAAAACCCCACTCCCTGGCGAGGCCAGACGAGGTACCGAACCGCTAGTCAGTGGTCCAGAGGATTACACTACCCATGTCGTTAAATGAGCAGAAAGTGAATTCCAAGCTTTCCTTTGCCAGGTCTTTGAATGGTGGGTAGTAGTATTACCAACTTGAAAAGTGGAGGACTGCAGAGCCACAAAAACTTGACTGCGTCTACGGTCAGCATCTGCATCATTAGGATGGCTAGAACGCATGTCTCTTGGCAATTCGTCTCGGTGAACCAAATCTGGCACGCAAAAGTGCCCAGATGAGCAGGAGGTATCTGGACCGTAGATTGATGGAAAAGATAGGGAGATTGTCTTCGGCAGAGGTGGTGAAGCCTTGACTTGCCTGAAATGAGAGGCGTGCCACTGGGGTGCAGCGAGCTATTATGGAAAAGATGGACCACCACATCTGAAACACTATAAGGGACACTGCCAATGATGTGATTGAGAACAGGTCCTTGGTTCCAACAGTAGGTCCCTGGTCACGCGTTATTTTTTTTTTACTTTCTCCCACTAGATTCATACATATAGTTATGTTCGCCTCCTCTGGTGTCTCGTCAAAAAACTGGCCACCCCGCCCAGGGGGTAAAAAGTAGGTGATTTACCACCAAAATCTCCGCCACTGTCATGACTTTGACCAGTTACCGCCGCTGATCCGTGATGTCCTCTCCGCAGTCTACTTCTGGGACCTCAAATGTGGGTGGTTCTAAATCCGTGGCCGTTTGGCATCCAACCTCGCACTGCTGCTAAAATCCCTGCTGAGCTCCCGTGCCACATCCCTACCGACTTACGGGCTGCCTTGAAACCAGCTGCCTAGCTCACCTTCTCCCAGTGATAAGATAACCCTTGTACACTGTTGGACTGGGTCAGCTCAAAGCATCAACATGCTTTCAAAACATCAGTATGCTAATGACAACCACTCAACTTTACACCTCCGTCCCAACATTAACTCTCTAACCATGTCCAAGAAACCAATTGTCTGTATCATCTCCAAATCCCTCATTCTTCTCCATCTGACTCCTAAAAATTAATGTAGAGAAAACAGAATGTTTCCAGGGCCTCGGGACAATGGTAGTCAAGGTAGGCGACTGCTTAGGGCGCCAACTTCATCCCAGGAGAAAAGGGGGCACAAGAAGGCATGGAGTGGCTGAATTTTCCGTTTGGGGTGGCACTTTATGCTTGTTTAACTAGGCACCTTACCCTTTGTTCCAGCCTTGCTTGCTTCACCCGGCTCCCAAGTGCGATCGCCTGCATCGATTAGTGTTTGCCTGTCACCAGCCGTCCATTCCTCATGGTGTAGTCCGTACAAAGCCTGACCACACTCACAAAATAACCCCCATTGCAACCTCCTCAATCAACTATTGCCCGCTTCTGCAAGGAGCAGCGGGATGTCTTCCCCACCTCTTTGCTGCCACTGTCCCTCAAATATTGTTGTCCCTCGACTGTATAGTGGCGCAGAGTGCCACAGCACATAGTAGTTCTCTGGCTGTGGGAAGTGAACAGGACAGAGGTGGGTTGAGTCCGCATTCACCTGGAATGCCTTATGGGGGAAGTGTGTATCTATAATGTGTATGGGCCTAATAGAGACAATTTGGAGTTCTATAGAAACTTGAGTGTGCAACCATTTTTTGTCCAACCAAATCAACAGCGACTCTTGTAGGTGAGATTTAAATGAGTGCAGTGATCAAACCAGAGGATAGAGTCGCAAGCGCATTGTAGTCCACCCAGAGATTACCAACTGATGCTGGTCTAAAAAATTTTGTTGATACTACTGGGCTTGCTGACGTATGGAGATTAACTCATCCAGATAGCAGAGAATTCACCTTCTTTTCTAATGTCCACCAGTCCTGGTCCAGAATAGACAACATCCCTAGATCCACGAGTAAATTATAACCCCTTTACCCGACATTTGCCGTACTCAATACAGCCATGTCGGGTAGGATATCCAGCAAATTTGCCATAATGAGTACGGTCAAGGCGATCACTTGCGCCGCTCACAAGCCGAGCGCTGCAAGATCGCGGCAATGGAACCAGGCGTATATTACCCGCTGGAATCACGCCAGCATTTCCCGCACCGGCCGGAGTGACTCCGTCCGCGGGGGATTAACCCCCCGATGGATATTTTTCGCTACATTCATCGTGGTCCGAGACATCGCGGCTAGCGGGCGGCTAGGAGAGTTGAGCTTCCTCTAGCCCCGAGATCCGGCGCAGTAATGGCGCGGAGTCGCCGCTAACTGATAATCTCTCCTACCAGACAGCCCCGTAGATTCTGAATGACAGCATCCTGGTTGTCTGAGACTTAAGCGAATGCCACAATGCAATTGTGGGCGCGTGACTTGACAGTTGCACAATGGAAACCATCATACAGCTGTAAAGCTGTATGCTGATCTCCTAATGTATCAACTACTGACCAATCGTTCATTGGCAAATTCCCCCTGGGGAAAAAGTGTCAAATAGTGTTGAAAACACTAGTAAAAAAAAAAAGTTTAAAAACAAGTAAACAAACCACAACACACTAAAAATAAAATAAAATACAGTAGCATATCGCCCTTTTCTCCCCTTTACAAAAACGCCAATCGCCCCAAAAAAAGAATCAAAAAAAAAATAAAGGACCCATTAATTTGGTATCGCCGCGTGTGGTTAACTACCCACCCTATAAATCTGCTCCATGTTAATTAACCCGTAACGGTAGAACGCCGTAAAAAAAAAAAAAAAAAAACAGTCACAGAGTTGCGATTTATGAGTATCAATCCTCAGCACATATCATGGAAATAAAAAAGCGATCCAAAACTCAATATAGAACGCCAAAGTTTTACAATTAAAACGTCAAGTTCAATCCCCAGTCAAAAAAAAAAGTCCTTACACAGCTCTGTCATACTGAAAAATTAACAAATTCTGGCTATTCTAGAAGATAGCGATGCTTAAACATTGTTTATACACAATAAAAACACTTTTTTTTTTTTTCAAAAAATTTGTGCTGTCAAATAAAAAAAAACTACTAAATTTGGGTATCACCGATCCCGTCGCAACCCACCGAGTAAAACTAAAACTTTCAGCGATACGTGCATGGTGAACTCATTAAATATAAAAATAAACAAACACTCGCTAGGATTTGCAGTATTTTCTTCACTCTGCCGTTACCAAAAAACGGATTTAAAAAGCGATTCATAAAGCTTGTCCCCCTCCAAAATATTACACAATAAAAACGAGCAAACTCAACCCGCAAAAAAAAGTCCCTAGTAACAGCTCATAAACAGAAAAATAAAAAAACAGTTATGCCTAAGACTGTCGGAACAAAACGTTGTTTCCTTTACAAATAAAAGTGTATTTTATTTGTTTAAAAGCAGTAAAACAATACAAATGGTACATCATGCTGTAATATCGAACAACCTGCTGAGGACTCAAACAGCACTGTCATTTCATACAGCACATATGACCGCTGTAAAAAATACAAATAAAAAACAACTACCAGGATTGCTGTATTTTTACAAAATGCCTCTACCAACAACCTTAATAAAAATGATCAAAGCATCACATGCCCCTATAATGGGTAACCCAAAAAACAACACATCAACTCAATCTCGTAAAAAACAAGCCCACAGAGCAGCTCCATAATGCAAAAAATTAGACAACTATGGCTGTCATAATAGAAACAACATAAAAACGCAACATTTTATAAAACACGCTTCTATTGTTTAAAAATAATAAAACATAAAAACTATATAAAATTTAAATCATTTTAAGTTGTACCTCGACCCACACAGTAAAGTTATCCCTCATTTATCCCGTATGCGCGAATCTACTGTAAAAATGGAGTCTCAAAAAACAATGTGCGGAACTAGCGTTTTTCCCCCCTCCATTCCAGCCCAAATTCTAAAAAAAAACTATACGTAACACCTGTGCAACCCAACAATGGCAAATACACCCCAGACTGAGATCCCATAGTGAGTGTTGAAATCCAAATGGTCAACTTCATGGAAGGTTTCACCTGTTATAGTACTATATGCGGGGCTATGCAGATGCCTACAGCCCCCACCAATAACTGTGAGCCAAAAGTCGTCACTCATAGCGCTCACCTCCCTGAACCCCCTGACCATACGCCCAAACAGAAGTTACAAACCCACACGTAAAGGTATTGCCGAACTTGGAAGAAATTGTTGTAACACAATTTTGGCGGGCTTTTCTATTTCCAAATACACCTTGTATAAAGAATTTCAAACATTTTTCCCAGCTATAATAGCAGATTATAGGAAAATAATACAAAAAAAAATTATATTTCAGAGCGAAACTGCTAAAACTATTTGTGAAACCCCTGTTGGAAGTCGTATACTCACTACACCTCTGGATATATTCCATAAGGGGTGTAGTTTTCCATATGGGGTTCTTTTTAGGGTATTTTTTAGTTATGAACCTTAGGGTGTCCGCAAAACCTGAAATGGCCCCTAAATAAAAATGAGTAATGAAAATGAGGCCCCAGAGTCCAGTAAGGTGCTCCTCCTAAATCTGGGGCTTGTGGTTGAGCCAAATAATGCACTAGGCCACATATGGGATATTCTCTTAAAAACGGCAGAGATTCTTGGGGAATCAATATTAATTTGCATTTCCCTGATCACATTTACCGTATTCCTTGTCAATAATGTAATAAAAATTGAAAATCAGCAAAAAAGAAATATTTGAAATTACTTCACTTTCCACTTTGCTTAAATTCCTGTGAAACACCCAAATGGGTTTAATAATACACCTTCCCTAAATCGGTTTTGAATACTTTCAAGGAGTTAGTTCTAGAATGAGGTCATTTAATGGGGGTATCTAACATACAGGTCAACACTTATAGAAACGAGACTGGTCCCTAAAAATATGTATAATGCAAATATATTTTCACAAATAAACAAACATTTTTTTGACCTAAAAAGCAACAATGTATGTCACGAAGAAAACAATCTCTGAATCACATGGAATGGTTAAAGTTCACAAAAACAGTTATTCTTTCTGGCATCTCTCTTTCTCCCTGCAGCTTTAGCGGGTGATGATTCCTTTGCGGATATGGTCCATGGGTGGTGGCTGGAGTTTGAGGTCTCCAATGCGGAATATAAGGAAAAACCACAATTATTTTGGGAAGCGGCTAAAGTCGTGCTGAGAGACAATTGATTAGACACTATCCCCAAAAAAAAAATAATCCAAAAGAAAAATATTGAATAAGTAAAGGCCCCTCCAGACGCATCTACCTGTCATTCTGGAGATGCATCACCATTAAACAAGAGCGATAGTTGGGTGCGAGGGGGATATTCGCAACTATGGCTGCGGACTGCATGGAAAACCTTTACAGAACAAAGAATTATTCGAAGAGAGTTTGTTTCCAATTCGATTGAGTAATGTCGAGTGAGACTCCCTTGCGAGGGCTTAGCTAGCCAAAGCGCGAAGGGGACAAAAGGGATAACATCCCTGAAAAGTCCACAATTAACGGAGAGTTATTACATCACCCAAGGGACATCAACAACCCCTTCAGAAATACTATAAAAACTATACCAGATCCGTGGCACTAAACTTTAAGTACGGCAGGAGAAGAGATTTTTCTAAGTCACTGCCACACTTACCAAAAATTTCCAGAGACAGAGAGTCATTTTTAAATGCCCGAATAAACCCCGAAGAAGTTCCAGGGCACGATTTAAATCTTTGTGCAATGGAAGGCTCTCCAGTCCCGACGGATATCCCGCGGAGTTTTATAAAATCTGCCGAACAGGTACTGCCCCCAAGTCCTGGCACACTAACTCCTAACCATGGAAGGACGAAACATTCCACAATGTAATCAAATTTGGGTTTAAATTAAAGTGTTGCCCAAACCGGGGGGATCTCACAAGACCAGACCCCTATAGCCCCATCCCCCTTATAAACCCGGGATTTGAAGATTATATCAAAAATAATGGCAAACAGGTTAGCGGCATTTCCCCCTGACCTTATGATCCGCCCAATTTGGGGTTTTGTGAAAGGCGGGCGCAGTGACTTTTTAAAGAAAAGTAATGGGGGCCATGGCGTTCCCATGCACTAAAAAAGGGGCTAGGTCAAACAAGGCTTTAGGCCCCTGGCCGGAAAAAGCTTTCGAAGTGTTAGATGGCGAGGTTTGGGAGCTGTGAAGACAAATTTGAATACAAGGCGAATTCCGAAATTTTCTATCATCCTTAACCCAACCGAGGCAGCAGTGTTCCCCCCAGGATTCAGATCAGAACCTTTCTTTAGAAAAGGGACGGGGGGAAGGTGCCCCGCTGTCCCCCTTTGTTTTTAAATTTAACACTAAAAAACCCCTTTTAACACATTGGTGCACACTCGGGTTTCAGGGAACCCAAAATGGGGGGTAGGGCTCTTCGAGCTCACGGGAAACCCCCCTACGGGGGTTTTTTTGGATTTCTGGTCTTTTGGCCGCTTTCCTGGAACCACATCATAGAGACAAAGCGAATTTTTGGGGGAGGGGAACAAAGCCAACTGAGACACAGAAGAAACAAAGCATCGTTTTAGAATTGCCGGGGTATTCGGGTATCTGGGAATCAAAATGGCAGGCCCCGGGCGCATATTAAGTTAATTACCCCATTTTTGGAAAAAATTAAGAAACTTGGGGGGTGGCAAAGTCTGCCTTTCTCATTAGGGAGAATTAATTTAGTAAAAAATGATATGTTTTGCTCGTCTTTTATATCCCCCCCCCGCCTACCTTTTCTTCGACATAAGGCAAATCTTTTTAATAAGATGGTATAAAATTTCTGGGGAGAGGGAAAAGACCTAGAAACCCTAGCAAAGTTACAGGCCCAGAAAGCAGAGGTGGGTTTGAATCTCCCAAACTTGAGAAGCTATAACATTGCATGTTTAACCAGGCACATTCTAGATTGGGGTTCAAAAAAACAAACTTTATTGTTTGGGGTTTTGGGAGAGGAATTGGAGGAGGAAGTTTGACCAGCTTTTTGCACACAAGGCAAAGCCCAACCCAAATGAAAGGGAAAAAACACTCAGCCCTTTATTGGGGGATACCGTGGCTACCTGGAGGGAATTGAGGAAGCGATTTGGGTTGTCTCATCAAATTTCCAAATACCTGCCGATTTGGGAGCATACAGAGTTCCCAGTGGGAAAGAATCATAGGTGGTTTGACAGTTGGATATCGAAAGGAATCTCTTCGATTGCTCAGCTATTCCACAAATCAGGAAAGGTAAAAAACTTTGGGGGAAATAAAAAGGGAATTTGTTTAACTAACCACAGCCCCTGCAATTTTTACAAATTAATCTTTTGCCTTCCGGTTACGGGATTACGAAAAAAAAGGGGGAAGAAGATTTTGATTTTTTTGAGGGGAAGGGGAAATCCCAAAAAAAATCTATTTCAGACACTTGCTACATTAGGTGCAGTAAAAAATTTTTTCCCCTGGGGAGGGTTTTAAAAAAGGGAGCCGTGGCTGGGCATTGAGGTGTGAAAGCAAAACCCTAAGGCGGGAAAATTGATACGCAAACAAATTAGCGAACCATGGAGAGAAACCTACTTTAAAAAGGTGATCAGCAAATTTTTGCATTTGAAAACCCCTCTACCCGAGCTTTCCAGACAGACTCACATCCTGTTTCCCAAATGTGCGGCCCCAAAACTAATTGATCATGGTCTCTGGAATGCCCTAAAGTTAAGGTGTTCTGGCCGAGTAAAAGAGTTGTTAATCTTCTTTGGGAAAAGGGCCAATTCATTGTCACCACTTGTCTTTCTATTACATGGGAAGGGGCAGCCAGGGGCATCAGATACACAGGGAAATAGCACCTTACCAGAATTATACATATCATTCTGCTAGTAGTAAAAGCAGTCTGTTGAACCCAAAAGGTTGAACCAGATTTTTCCCAAAATTTATGATAATAGAACAAACCCGGTTTGCCTAGCCGATCAAAATTTTACAGAACGGCCAGGAAGTTTGGGAAAGAATTTCTTTGGTAGGTGGAAAGGCTTTTCGGAAAAATTTTACTCACCGAGCGAAATCAAAAAACTAGTTAAAACATTTCAATTTACTACTGGTTTATGATGGAAGAATGAATGGCTCATTGGGTATACTGCAAACCGCATACTTTCCCAGGATGGCACTTTTTCATTTGATTTAGTAGGGGAAATATTTAAATTTAATTCTCTAGCGGGGGGCCTCGTAGGTCCCCCGAAAAAGATATGTGGTTTTTTTTTTCTTTGGGCCCCCGGGCCCCCCCCCCCACGGATCTGTAAAGCATACTAAAAAATTTTTTATGAAAGTAAAACACTGTATTCTGGCAGGTTAACCTTTTTTGTATGTTTTTAAATGTTCTTCATTGTTTTTTCTTTAGGGACTTTTGACATGTAAGCTAAATAGCGACAAACAAAATGATGTATTTACCCAAAAGTCTCAGCTTAGATTCGGGTAGAGACTTTTGATTACGGGTAAAGGTACTACTACCACAAAAAAAAAAAAATAAGAAGACCCTTTTGTTTTTCTCTACTCGAATATCTCGGATATATATATCTCATAAAATGGGTTCCTGCTATTGTAGTCATGTTTTTGTCTTAGAGAATTATAATGGCATAACTGGGTACCATTTCTGTAACGTCCATGTATGTTATTGTTTTCCAAATGTATGCTATATTCTCATCTCTGTTACTTGAAATGTACCTAATAAAAATATTTGTTAAAAAGTGATATTGAAAATGGTTCGGCACAAATTTACACAGTAGTATACACAAGGGACAACATGTTTGAATTTTGGTGCCCGGCTCAAAATTTTTTGCCCGTTAGTACCTAAAAGGCGCCGAATTTAAAACCCGTTCTCTGTGTTTTTTACTCCAAACGACAACTCAAGCTCAGGTAGACAATGATTTACTTGGTCTAGCTGTTCTAAATATTTTACACCTAGTTTTTCCACCCACCTTTTAAATAAAGGTGTGCTGCGACAGCCGAAAAGTCCCCCATTCTTCGAATTACAAAGTGTCGCAGGTGCCCAATAATGTGCCCAGTTTTGGAGTGCGTCTGATTATAAATATAGAAAACAGGGCTGCATCAGTTTTTGGGCTGAAAGGAGGCCAGACTACTGGTGCAGCCCAGTACATACATGTCGCCAAAGGAGTTTATAAATACTTAGCGGGTTAAACCCCTGTATACTACAATGACAAGGGGGCATCCCCTATGTCTAGAAGAAAGAAGGTTTCTTCATAGACATAGAAAATCATTCTTTACTGTAAGAATGTGGAATGTGGAACTCTCTGCCAGAGGAACTTGTCATATAATTCACTAACAGAGTTCAAAAAGTGTCTGGATGCATTTCTAGAGTGCAATAATATAACATTATAAAGTTATAGTGACTAGGATTCTGGAGAAGGGTCGTTGATCCAGGGATTTATTCTGATTATCAGATAAGAGTCAGGGAGAATTTTTTTCCCTAAAATGAGGTTAATTGGCTTCTACCTCATGAGGGTTTTTGCCTTCCTCTGGATCAACACTATAGGACAATAGGAGGAACTGAATAGATGTCTGTCTTTTGTATTTATTGTTTATCAAGCTGGATGTTGATCAGAGACTATCCAACAAGCATCACAGTGTATCTGAGTCTCGACTGAACATCTAGCGTGCTAAACATCTAGTGTGCTTGATTGGGTGCAAGGACTTAGCACACTTGAGGAGTCTACTACAGATCTGAAAATGTTTGTCGTAACTATATGGAATTGAAACATTTAGGGCGACATGTATGAACGGGCTTTTCGCCCGTTTTCTGGCGTATACTGCGCCTCCCGGCCTGAATCCCCCTGTCGGACGTAGGGATGCAGTGTTTTGGCGCAGCGTTCGCCACTTTCAGCTGTTTCCCCGCATGAAGGGGCGGGCAATGGGCGCAGTGTGGGCGCGGTGTAGGCGTTCCGGGGCGGGACGCGGCACGCTCTAAAACTCCGAGGCATGTACGATGGCGGCTCGCCAAAGTGCGGCGCAATGCAGCGCTCGGCAGCTCCGACAGGCAGACCTAGTTTATTTTGGTCTAAATGCTCCGGCGGAGGCGAAGTGAAGCAAGATTGGAACATGCGAGGAAGCAGATAGAAGATCGCGACAGAAATCTGGGCCCCCCGCTCCGTGCAGAGGAGTATAATTCCGAAAAAATCCCCCTTATAAAGGGGGAAAACTTTATCAAAAAAAGAGCTCAACCTCAAAAGAAAAAAATTTTTAAAAAAAAATCATTTTAAAAAATCTAAACGGCGCAAATCAAAAATTAGGATATTGGAAATTGCCGGGAAATACAGTAATTAAAATTTCTGAAAGCATTCTCATTTGGTCGGCAAAACCCCGGCCCAATCGAATAAGCGAAGTGAACCTTAAAAACCCAGGGAGAACTATTGACCAATCAAAACAAAGGCGGGACAGTTAAAAATACAGTAAAAATGCAAAAAAAGATGTTTGTGAGCAGCGGGGGTTTGGCTATCTGGGCCAACAAAATGGGAGCGACGGGGGACCCTTATAGCCTAGGGAAAAAGTTCCAAACCCAACAAAAAAAAGGCGGGACAGTTCAAAAACAAAAAAAATGCTGAAAAGAGCTGTTTGGTGAGCACGGGAGCTTGGCTACCCCCACCAATCAGAGCGCGAGCTACTTCTCCCATTGTAGTCTAGGGAGAGATGGCGCAATGCAATTTTGGCTCTCAGCGCCATGGGGCGGGAGTATGAAAAAAAAACTTTTTTATTAGTTGTAAAATTTTTCTCTGAAAAAGAGCTCAAACATTCTATAAACTAATCAATTCTATCCCAACAACACTTTGTCCCGGACGCGTTTAATAGGGAATTGCAATAAGAGAATTCCCCCGGGAAATACAGAAAATTAAAATTTCTGAAAGCTATTCTCAGGGTCGGAAAAACCGCCAATCAAAATAGGAGCGACAAAGACCCTTTTATAATTTATGGAGGAAAATTGACCAATCAAAAAAGGACGACAAAGACCCATTATATCCTAGGAGAAGTTTTGACCAATAAAAATAAAAGGGCGGACGTTCAAAATACAGTAAAAATCGAAAAGCTGTTTGGGCTGAGCTCCCGGTGTTGTCTATCCCAGCCAATCAAGGCGAGCTTTCCCCCATTGTAGCATGGATAGATGGGCGCAATGAAACCCGGGCGCTCACCCCGGCGGCAGGGAGTATGAAAAAAAAAAAAAATTTTTTATTAAAAGGTAAAATATTATCAGATAAAGGCGAAATTTCTTTAAAAAAAAAAAGCAAAAACCCCAAAAACGCTTTTTTCGCCGAGACCGGCCAAATGGGAAAATTGCAATAGAGAGAATTGCCGGGAAATACAGTAATTTAAATTTTTTAAAAGCGCTTTCTTTGGGTCGCAAAACCGCCAATCAGAATGGGAGCGACAAAAACCCATTAAAACCTATGGAAAAGTTTGACAATCAGAATGGGACGACGTGCCCCATTATAATAGAGATGGCGAATCGATTTAGCGAAGTGAATTCGTTTAGAATTTTCAGGAAAAAATTGGGTTCGGAACGAAGTCGAATTTGGGGGGTACTTGGGTGAACAAGTGTGCTTTTGATTGATAAAAGGGCTGCGACACATGGCGACAGGGGGCAAGCACTCTGGAAGGAAAAGGGGCATGGGCTGCAGACATGGGGGGTGAACCCAATCAAACCCGGGGGATTCTGTGAAAAC